>CM018690.1:3804302-4023868 GCA_009363875.1 Mikania micrantha | reverse complement strand
ACTGAACAAGCAGATGGAAATCAAAGTGGCCGAATGATCTGAGTGTGGATCCGACGAATGAGTGTGGCCCCACGAATGGGATTTAATCCGGCCGAATGAAATCACCAGAATGAGCCCGAGTGAGCTGGGCGTATGAAGCTATTCGGCCAGCCTTCATGGACTCAGTTGGCCTCTTTCATTCGGTCTTGTGCTCATGCGGCCGGTTCCTTTGGCCACAGCCCCTTCGGCTCCAACTCCTTCGGCTCCAACCCCCCCTCTTTCGGTCAAGCTTCATTCGGTGGCCTGTTGGCCGGCCAAACCCTAGGGTGTTCATGTCGGGGTTTTGTCAAAGTTGGTGGGGTTCTCTGTGGTTGTCAACTGGTGCCATTTACGAAAGTGTATACTGAAGAAGAATGGTTTAGGAACGGCTGGTGTTGGTGTGTAGATCTAGGAGTTAAAAACCCTAATTCTCGAGACACTTACAGCCCATTACCTCGAATTTGATTGAGTTTTACAGCAGATCCTTTGTACTTTCAGGTAGGTTATGATAAGAGCTTCGATTTGGTATGCTATTTGCACGATTTCATCAAGGATAGGAGGAGATCTTGAGGGATTTAGGTTGAAATTGTAGAGAGAGAGAGGAGATCCGAAAATTGAGAGAGAGAAAGAGGTAGGTGATGAAATAAAAAGGAGAGTAAATGCTTGTAATTGGGTTTTTATACCCCGCGGGTGTTTGGGTTCGTTTTTGTTGCTCGGTTCTCGTTTTCGTTGCGTTTCCGGCACGTAAACGCGTGTTTTACGAATCTTTTAGGTAGATAATTTTCTCAGACTGTTTTGATGAGTTTCAAAATTGTAAAACATAAAATATTATGTTTCCTTATTTTTACTGCTTCGATCGCGATTAAATCGTTAAGCTTCGATAATTCGTTTCGAATCGTAAAGATACGAGTTGTTTCACTAGTTTTATTTTTCAGTTAGGATTTTGGTGTAAATTTCTAAAATATATCATTATTATCTTATTTTTATTATATTAACAGTCGAGATCTTTAATTTTCATCGTTTCGTAAGAGAGTGTCACTTACGCGCGTTTTCGTACAGAGCGCTAACTGTACAAATACGATCGTACGTTTCACTTTCTGATTTGGTTTTCTATTTATCAGTTATCGTTCAGAACGTTAAACCCACAGATATGTTTGCGTGAATCTACACCCACGCAGACACGCTGTCGGTTTATTATTCGTACGCGACACTGCGTTATTGTTTTGCATTGAACATTCTCACAGACGGACTCAACTATACTTGCCTATTTTCACATTATTATTATTGGATTAAGATTGCTTTCGTACTGAGTTGTCGGCTATCTGATTCCTGTTATTTATGGATATCAAATCGCAACCGATAGGTTATTGTCATGTGTTTGTACACCATTGTTTCTCTTGAGTTGTTTTTTACTGTATTTAAGTTTTCACTTAAACACATACAACTATTATTGTTTTCTGAGTTTTGTTGTCACACAACTGTTTACACACTGTATTTACACACAGTAAATAGTGAAAGTACACACCGTACGGACTTGCCGGACGGTCTGGTACTAGTTGTCACAGTCTCCCCTTGTTAAGGAAATTTCGTCCCGAAATTTAAGCGTCATTGTCGGGTAGTACTTTTTCTTTGTATAGGTGGAGATGTTTTGATATTACGTGTTTATCATGTTCTCGGTTTAAGCGGAGTTGTGTTTGAGTTTCATCGAGCCTCTTGATGTGTTACGGATTCGTTTTCAGTCTTTCGACCGCACAATCCATAATGTTGTTTGTATGTGACCTAGTCCTTCCAAATGAGCCTAGGTTTTGGTGTATGGTTATGAAATGAGTAGACTCGATTTCATTGTTTATGTCAACTCAATAACATCAAGTCTCTTGGAAGTGTGAGGTAGCTTGGCATTAAAATCCATAGCTGTTTGTGTACACTCCCATCGTGGTATATCAAGTTGTTACAACAACTTCACGTTTCTTAGTTTTCACTATGATTTTTGTACTCGCGTGTCATGTCTTGCCAGAAGAAACCTCTCGTTTCTCCCTTGTTGGAATGGATTCGTATATTGTCTGATAGAACAACATTGACGGATCTATTCATGTGTTTTCGTACCCAAGTAATGGGGTTTATGGACGCATCTCTGTTGTTCACTGTAATGACATGAAGTAAGTTCTATCGATTCAGATGACTTCAGTCCCATCCGGAGTAAAGCATCTGTTCAGGTGATGGTGTTGACACTACTCATCTCCATTGAATTGAATTTCCACTATATGTATGTTCACTAAAAGTAAGTGAACATAGAGCTCATGTCATTAATCTCTGTCTACCTTCAACTACTAAAATAGTGTAAGAGATATTCTAAAGTTACCCCAACGCGAGTAAGTTATGAACTAACTCTAATGAGGTTAATGATAATCTATGCTAGTATAAAATATACAACTGCAAAGATTTTAAATGAGAAGTGTACCAGTGTTGGTGTCAGTGTCTTGGCATGCAGCTGCTGCTCCAATTTGGAATGCACGTCCCCTTGGTGCTTGCCCTCTCGTAGCACCCTCCTTGGGCAGTCCTTCGCATAATGTCCTGGTTCCCCGCAGGTGTAACAGGAAATGCGATCGTTGTGTACAGCGGTCTGTGCCACTGCTTGGTTTGCCCTGTGTTGTGTTGCTTGGTTATTACATAATTTGGCCCAATGCCCCATTTTTCCACAGTAAGTGCATTATCTGCACCCGGTGTCAGGTTGATGATGGTAGTTGCACTTAGTGCAGAATGGAGCCTTGCCAGAATAAGATCTGTGGTTCTGCGGTGGTTGTGTGAGCACAGCTTGTTTGGTAGTAGTGGTCGTTGCGAAATTCTTAACGACCTTTCGTTTCTTGGTGGGGTGTTGTTCCAGCTCCTTGCTAGTTCCCGACTCCTTTTTGAGTGCACCAAAGGCAACCATTACATCAGTCAGTGAAGCTGATAGCGTGACAACCATCTCTAGTGTGGTTGGGTGGGCGGCAATCACATGCTCTCGAATGCATGGTGGTAGTCCACCAACATACCGTTCAATCCTTTTCTCTAGTGTGGGCACTATATCCGGTGCAAGTGTTGCTAGTTCATGAAATCTGGTGGTGAATGCCAGATGTTCAGCTCCCACCATTACGTGGTTCAATAGCTCTGTTTCTACTTTCTTCAGTTCGTTCCTTGGGCAAAACTCGCCCCTCAATATACTTTTGAAATCCTCCCAAGGCGTCGATAATGCCTCGTCTCTTCCTCTGGTTTGGACCTGGGCATTCCTCCAGGTTAGTGCTCGTTTCTCGAATGATCCCGCAGCATATCTCACTCGGTGTTGATCAGGACAACCGCTTATGTCGAGGGTTGTTTCCATCTTCTCAATCCATTGGATCATGCCGAAGGCTCCCTCAGTGCCACTAAATGCTGGTGGCTTGCATCCTACAAAGTTTTTGTAGGAGTAGTCCTGTTGTTGTCGGATGTTCCCGCTGCCTTCTCCAGATGAGTTGGCGACATTGTTGCTGTTATTAGTGTTGATCATGTTCATCATCTCCGGGATCACATCCCTCAGTTGGCTAGTAAGAAGAGTGGCCAGTGCCACAGTAGCAGGATCCAGCTGATGAACAGGTGGTGGCGGAGGAGGTGGTGGTGTAGGAGAGTCAGGTGGTGTCGTTGTAGATGAATGCGGAGCTGAATCTTGAGGTGGTGGTGGCGGTATGGCTGGTGGTTGTCTTCTTGGCGGCATTCTGATCATAACCAAAAAGAAATCGGTTAGTGTAGTGATCAGATGCAGAAGACATATGCTAATAGAGTCCTATGTCATATGATCTCTACATGAGGGTCCATAGGTTATAGTCTAGGCCAAACCGTTTAAGTAATATGACCTATATTTCTCTATAACCATGGCTCTGACACCAATCTGTCACACCCCGAGCCGGCTGCTGGATCGACTTTCCCGTTCGGCGGAAAGTTCTCGGGGCGCGATATCGTTTGATAATCGAAATGATCAGATTGTTTGCATAGCACATGATATATAAACGATAAATGCTAACATGACAATGATATAGAATTACTAAGTTAAATTACAATGTTACGCTCATAATTTAACTAAGTAAATCTATCCAAAAAGAATCATGGAGTTCCTATCTTGTATCTACACAAGATTTACAAAATATGATTCATTGTTTGTCATTCAAAAGTATGTTTGACACAAAATGAAGCTAGGTCTTCTAAAGTCTACTAGCTTAATCCTTGAATGCTGGTGACTAAACCTGTTCGTCACATGAGAAAGCATGCAATTAAACAAAGTCAACACTAGGTTGGTGAGTTCATAAGTTTAGTAATTGAAAACCATTGAATTTATGTCAATCATGTTCACGATGATTCACACCAGTTATATTGATAATTGATTCCCATGTTTCCCATAATGTCCTCTCCATGGTTATATTTACAGATAGTGTCTCATCCTACCAAGCATGCTTATATATAGGGCATACGAAAGGTCAAGCCCAGACGCCATCCCACCACATGCTCAACTGAACTCAACACTACCTGTAATATAACGATGGATACCCATTTCATTTCACCCATGATTTCCCCGGTATGATTATCCAAATAATGAAAAAGAAAGAGATGTAATTATCTCTGTTAGCCATTCCTTACGGAATAGCCCGGCATGTAAGATAAACCAATAATTGAATAAAAAGACGTAATAATCTCTGTTAGCTATTCCTTACGGATTAGCCCGGCATGTATAATACCCCAGTAACTAAATTTAGAGACGAATTCGTGATATCATACTCGATATCTAGGGCGAAACTTAATAGTTTCTGTAGCTAATCATTACTGATTAGCCCGGCGTGTAAAATACCCAAACAATTGAATAAAGAGACATAATTGCCTCTGTTAGCTATTTCTTACGGATTAGCCCAGCGTGTAAGATATCATACTCGATATCTAGAGCGAGACTTAATAGTCTCTGTGACTGTCAGTATTAACCAGTCCGGTGTGTAAGATATCATACTCGATATCTAGTTTGGGACATAATAGTCCTAGTAGCTGTCACCCCTGCCCAGCCCGGTGTGTAAAATGTCCTACTCATGATTCCTAGTTTGAGATATGATAGTCTCAGTAGCTGTCATTACTGACCAGCCCGGTGTGTAAGATATCCTCCCACAATATCTATTGGAATGAATACGTTCCCTAGATTTTATGAAGGTTATTAATTATAATGCTAGCACCTCTCGTGCCTGGTGCGATTTTATTAGATTACCCCAAGTCCTGGTGATTAGTGTTCGTGAATTACCCGACTGATCTATGGTTGTGTAACCGGCACACTCTGACGGTTATAGGATGTTCTCTAAATAGAGTCTTAATAGGTAGTAATAGTATATGTGGGGAATGCCATCCCGAAAGCGTGTGCTCCTAATATCCTCCTCGATATCACGAATAATTGTCTCAACTGTTATCTCGATGTTGAGTGTTCTTACTAACTTGAACAAGGTGTTATAAGAACTTGTCTTATACACAATGTTGGTAATGTGTGAATGATCTTGTTATCATGAAGTTACATTATCATGATTATCATTCTTGTTATTTGTAGTTATTGGTATGTTATCCCTTGGTTTCCCCGTTGATCTATCGTGTAAGACTAATGCACAGTTGTAAGATATATTCTTAGCAACTTACATTATCCTATGTGTTAATGTGTCATGATTCTAGGTTAGCATGTAGCATCCTAGCTATTTCGGGTATGATAAAATCAAACAAGCAAGCATGTAATGATAAACGATAATAACGATAAGCAATTATTATCTAAATCATAATACGAGTAATATATTAATGGAAACTTTTAAATAAATAAAGTTTAGCATGTTTCTCAGCCCCGAGCTTTGAAATCAGTAAAGATTAGGAAAAAGGGGCATATGAACTAACCTCGTAGTTGTTGTGATTGACTATGTGTAAACAAGAAATGCACGCGCTCTTTGTTGTTCTTGGTGTTGTTTTCACGATCCTGTATTGATTTCACGATATTTGTAGATTGTAAGTATGAGTTACAACGATTTGTGTACATGTGTGTGTGTCAGCCTCAAGGTTGGCTAGCCCTCATGAGTCTCTGTCATCATTCGGCCCTTGTCTCAATTGTCATAAATTGCTATTACTATGTGTATTTATGTTGTGTGTTAAGCATTAATTCACTCTAGGAAATTTATAAATCTTGTCATTACGTGCCAATCATTTGTTTTGATATGAGGTTTAGTAAATAAACCCAAGAATAAACTTAAGTTTATGGTTTAAACCTCACTTGTTGTTCTTGTTATTTTGAAGCTATTGTTACATAGTAATGAAATACTAGGCAACGCCCTTTTAGCACTTAATGTTTTAAGTTTGTGAAATTCATTAACCATAACCCACCACCTTTGTGATGAATCCCATGATTCCATATCTCTCATACATAATTATTGATTTAAAATGTGGTTTAATACTCTTGACTATGTGGGCCGAATGTGCAGACCAAATCCTTTGCTTGGGCCGAATGGGATATACTTGGGCCAAATGGGTTACTAGGTCTGAATGGCTGATGTTGGGCCGAATCAGTGGGCCGAGTGGGGTGTGGTTCTTGGTCGGATGATGATGTTGTGGCCGAGCTAATGTCATGGCCCAAATGGGTATGTCTAATCAGTCAAGTGGGCCCAATCATATCCTAGGCCAAACCTTCAACTATGGACCGACTGATACATGGGTCATATGTGTGTGTGGCCGGATGTTGTTGCAACTGAACAGGCAGATGGAAATCAAAGTGGCCGAATGATCTGAGTGTGGATCCGGCGAATGAGTGTGGCCCCACGAATGGGATTTAATCCGGCCGAATGAAATCACCAGAATGAGCCCGAGTGAGCTGGGCGTATGAAGCTATTCGGCCAGCCTTCATGGACTCAGTTGGCCTCTTTCGTTCGGTCCTGTGCTCATGCGGCCGGTTCCTTCGGCCACAGCCCCTTCGGCTCCAACTCCTTCGGCTCCAACCCCCCCTCTTTCGGTCAAGCTTCATTCGGTGGCCTGTTGGCCGGCCAAACCCTAGGGTGTTCATGTCGGGGTTTTGTCAAAGTTGGTGGGGTTCTCTGTGGTTGTCAACTGGTGCCATTTAGGAAAGTGTATACTGAAGAAGAATGGTTTAGGACCGGCTGGTGTTGGTGTGTAGATCTAGGAGTTAAAAACCCTAATTCTCGAGACACTCACACCCCATTACCTCGAATTTGATTGAGTTTTACAGCAGATCCTTTGTACTTTCAGGTAGGAAATGATAAGAGCTTCGATTTGGTATGCTATTTGCACGATTTCATCAAGGATAGGAGGAGATCTTGAGGGATTTAGGTTGAAATTGTAGAGAGAGAGAGGAGATCCAAAAATTGAGAGAGAGAAAGAGGTAGGTGATGAAATAAAAATGAGAGTAAATGCTTGTAATTGGGTTTTTATACCACGCGGGTGTTCGGGTTCGTTTTTGTTGCTCGGTTCTCGTTTTCGTCGCGTTTCCGGCACGTAAACGCGTGTTTTACGAATCTTTTAGGTAGATAATTTTCTCAGACAGTTTTGATTAGTTTCAAAATTGTAAAACATAAAATATTATGTTTCCTTATTTTTACTGCTTCGATCGCGATTAAATCGTTAAGCTTCG
Organism: Mikania micrantha; assembly: GCA_009363875.1. Taxonomy (NCBI): domain Eukaryota; kingdom Viridiplantae; phylum Streptophyta; class Magnoliopsida; order Asterales; family Asteraceae; genus Mikania; species Mikania micrantha. The sequence goes on along the minus strand of CM018690.1, from coordinate 4,016,196 downwards.
ATAATTCGTTTCGAATCGTAAAGATACGAGTTGTTTCACTAGTTTTATGTTTTCAGTTAGGATTTTGGTGTAAATTTCAAAAATATATCACTATTATCTTATTTTTATATATTAACAGTCGAGATCGTTAATTTTCATCGTTTCGTCAGAGAATGTCACTTACGCGCGTTTTCGTACAGAGCGCTAACTGTAAAAATACGATCGTACGTTTCACTTTCTGATTTGGTTTTATATTTATCAGTTATCGTTCAGAACGTTAAACCCACAGATATGTTTGCGTGAATCGTCACCCACGCAGACACGCTGTCGGTTTATTATTCGTACGCGACACTGCGTTATTGTTTTGCATTGAACATTCTCACAGACGGACTCAACTATACTTGCCTATTTTCACATTATTATTATTGGATTCAGATTGCTTTCGTACTGAGTTGTCGGCCATCTGATTCCTGTTACTTATGGATATCAGATCGCAACCGATAGGTTATTGTCATGTGTTTGTACACCGTTGTTTCTCTTGAGTTGTATTTACTGTATTTAAGTTTTCACTTAAGCACATACAACTGTTATTTTTTTTCTGAGTTTTGTTGTCACACAACTGTTTACACATTGTATTTACACACAGTAAATAGTGAAAGTACACACACTGTACGGACTTGCCGGACGGTCTGGTACTAGTTGTCACACTAATCATGTGCTCAATGATGTATGAAGAGCTTTCATAGCTCTTGAGCTTTTGACCTAAGGTCTGATAGTCACACTCGACTATGGCTAACTTCTTCTTTATCTCATTGATTGTATTGAGGTAAAAATTAATAGCATCTTGCTTGTTCAGAACAGCAATCTCAGCCTCATGAAGTTGTCTGTTTAAGAGTTCAATTTTTGTTTGAAAATCTTTTTCATTAGATTTTAAAACTTTGTTTGCCTCAATACACTGGTTGAGATCGCTGATCAAATCAGAATTGTGCTTCTGATAAGCAAGGACCTTGCTGTCAAGGTCAACACAATTAAAACATCTAGAAATAGAAGAAGAACATTCATCAGATACCTGATCAGATTGAGAAGATGCAGTAGGAATAGCATATGAGTTCACCATTAAAGCAAATTGAGTGACTGGTTCCTCAATATCAGCATCAGAATCTGCTTGAGTGTCTGAGTCTGACAAGCTTTCTGACTCTGAATCCGATGATTCTTCTCTACTGATCTGTGCTTCTCCAGAAGTACTCTCTACAACTTGATCATCCAACTTCTGAATATCAGCAATGCATGCTTTATCCTGTTCCTTTTGATCATGATTGAATCTGAAGTCCCAATTTTCACCTTCATCTTGTTGAACCATCAATGCCTTGCTTGAATTTGAAGAACCAGCCTGAACAGGAGAGTCAATAGGAACAAGTCTCCTCTCTGGATTTGCAGTAGAAGACTTCTGATGCTGAAATGGATTCTTGTTTCCAGCTTTCCTTGGTTGTTTGCATTGTCTTGCAAAGTGACCTTTCTCCCCACAATTGTAGCAAGTAACAGATGCCATGTCAAATCCAAACTTAGACTCTTTGTTCAAGTTGATGTCTTTGCCCGTTCTTCTCACAAACTCCTTGGCTCTCCTAACAGCACTGGCCAAAGCCCACATGATATCAATCCTCTCCATGTCATCTGGATCTATCTGAGAGTAGTCATCATTTGTCAGATAAGGATTGCCAATCTGTCCAGCTACTAAACCATCATAGGAACTGACTAAAGTAGACAGAAGACCCATATGCTCCTTAGCAATCTCTACAGTCACTTTATCAAAATTCTCTGTCTTCAGACTGGTGACAGGTTGATGATGTTCTTTTTGAGAGCTGGATGAAGAAGAAGACTGACTGAAATGAATCTGATTTGAAGATGGAGCTTCGGTAGTTTGAGAAACAAAGGTTGTCTTCAATGGAACATGAGAAGATGATTTCTCAACAGTAGGAGTAGAATAATACAATGATGGATCTGGACTTGAGCAACTCTCTTAGCCTTCCATTTGTTCTCTATTTCTTGCTTTTCAGCTTCTGGATGAAATCATTGATGTCCATGTTGGCCATCATCTCATTCTGTTTAAGCACCATCAAGAATGACTCCCACTTGGGAGGTAAAGCATCTGCCAAACATTGGATCTTCTCCTGAGTTGTAGTTTTAACTTGATGATTGAACAACTCGCTCAAAAGATGATAAAATCTAGCAATCAGATCATCCAAAGATTCATTCCCAACATACATGAAGCAGTTGAATTCCTTCCTTACTGCCTTTGACTTGATATTATTCAAAGCATCATTGCCCTCATACCTCTGCTGTAAAGCATCCCACAGATACTTAGAAGATGTAAACTGTCTGAATTGATGGAAGATATCAGTAGCAATGGATTGAGATAGAATAGCATAAGCTTTCTTCTCAAAATCATAAAGCTTCCTTTGAGGCTCAGTCATCCGTGTGACTAGCATAGGAGTTCCATCTTCATTCAGAGGCCTCAGATAACCTCCTTCAATCATCATCCATAAGTTAGTATCCACTCCATTGATGTGAATCTCAAATCTGTATTTCCAGTGTGGATAATCATCTAAGGATAACAACTTGGTAGCTTTGTTGGAGTTCCCTGTCTCAGTCTCAGTCAGCAGCAACGTCTGAATACGATGATTCTGGTTCGCCATCAATGCCAAGTCTTCCATAGAGTCAAGAACAAAAGTGTCCAACACTTAGAAAAATTTCAAATCACAGGGCCGAATGAGAAAGCTAATCCCGAATGTCGGGGACCGAATGTAATAAACCAGGCGAATGAACAAAATCTGGCGAATGAGAATGAGTATGACAGTTAGGGCGAATGAGTATGGAGAAGGAACCTATTCGTCAAATGAGTATGTCGAATGGAGCTATTCGCCGAATGAGAGGTCGAATGAAGCTATTCGCCGAATGAATGTGTCGAATGGAGCTATTCGGCGAATGAAGGTGATTCGGCCGAACTTATTCGGCCGCCATGCTCATTCGGGCGATCTGGGGTTTTCAGCAACAAAAATCGCGATAACTTTGGATTTTGACCAAATCTATGTACCAAATTTGGTGCAGAACATCATGACATGATTACCAACCAATTGGGATAAAGGTTTTGACAAAAACACCACAAAAACCCATAGATTTTGAATGAAACAGTGACTTGGAGACCAAGAAATTCAGGGTTTTTGCAAGTTACGAAAATCCAATCTGAGATATGATGATTTTGAATGGAAATCGAGTAGAATCAAGAGCCAAAGCTCTGATACCACTTGTAAAAACGTGATAGGACCGGCGATTTCACTTTGGACGGAAGGTTAGGGTTTTCACACATGAAGAACATGAAGATGATGAACAAAATCAAATGGTATATTGATAGAATCGAATGATTACATGATTGAATCAACATCATAATAGAACATAGTGTTGCCGGGGAGAAATCGAGCATGATCTCTCCCCCTCTAGTGCTCAAACCCAAGAACACACACCAAACCTTAAACCCTAAAATCTGGAAAACTGGTATTTATAGGGGCTGTAGCCCATTCGCCCGAATGGAGACATTCGGCCCCTCATTCGGCCGAATGGACCCCTTTACATGAAATCCATTCGCATATACTCCTGCGAACGACTCAATTTCCAGTGTAACAACACACAAATACATACAAGTGATTACAAATAAGCAAATACAAATCTAATATATTCGAACAGCAGCGAACACCCAAAATATGCATCAACAAATAGTAAGTTGTCCATTAACGTGATTTGCGCGTTTTGCACACGATGAGCACAATCACGAATGTTACATGAATCACAACCGACACACGGTTCACCATCGGGTTGTTGACTTGACACGGTCAAACACGGTCAAACACGGTCAATGTGGACCAACACAGACAAACATAACAACCGAGGGTTGTTGAGCACAAACACGAGCACGAACACGAACACGGTCATTTACACGAACTCACGTATGGTATACGATATAGGTAGCCTGTGACCGACGCGTTTTCAAGCAGGAGCTTACGCATTTTTCCTTTACGCTTTTACAAGCTTTTCTAAGGTGAGTTTACGGCCCCTCTTTACTCTTTTACAAGCTATTCAAATAGGGGGAGAATACTTGTTGAATCGAGTCAAACATTTATGCTATTACAAACATTATTGTGTATGCTGGTTTATTAGACAAACATAAGTGTTGTAATCGTAACAAGCCCTCACAAAGTCTTACCGATAATGTACAAACAACGAGGTGAGTTTGAATAGATCTGTTTGGGTGTGACGAACTCCACGTGGCACAATATTGACTGGAGGTCGGGACACGTGAAATCTCGACCTATCTTGCTATGTTATTATGAGACATAGCGGAGGCAAGGACTAACAAGTCTAGTTCGGTAGTGACGCACTGACACTTGGAGCCTAGGGCTCAGGACTAACATTTTAATAAACAGCATGACACATGTTTTCTTATTACTATGTATATCAAAACCTATGAACTCACCGATCATTGTGTTGACACTTTTTCTTAAACTTGTATTCTCAGATAACTAGCTGCTTTTGGATAAGGATGCACGTAAGGGTCGAGCATAGGAGCACATGCATACATTTCATGTCATTTGAACAAACTATTTATTTTGTTATGTATTTTAAACATCGTAGTGTCGGACAATTTACTTTTCCGCTGCATGCCAAAAATTTTGTATTTCCGCTGCACGTAACTTATTTTCCGCTGCTTTATTATATAAATTGTTTGGTTGAATTTATGTCAAGCAATGTATTTTGAAAACGCATATAGAGTGTTCTATATGACCATGAGCTGTGATTCCGGCCACGTCACACCCAAGTGGACTGACACCACATGTGGGAATTCGAGGGTGTGACATGTCGCCTCGCCCTCACCAGCCTTGCTCGTCTTTCCTGTATCACCAGCCTTGGTCACCTTCATGGAAGCCTCTGCCTTATCCCTAGCCAAACCAATCAGTATCTTCCCCATTCTCGAAGATCCTTGGCCCACAACTCCGTACCTTCGGTCTTGGCCTGATTAGCTATTTGAATCTTAGCCCTCAGAACAGTTATGGCAGCAGATTTTTTGGCCCCATCCATATGCTCCTTGAACTTGAGATTGTAGGAAGCCTTCATTTCTTTTACTTGTTTCTTGGGCTTGGCAACCTCCTTCTCGTAATGGGTGGCTTTGGTAGAGACGATCTTTTTCCGGCCCTCGAGATCTTCAATTCATTTGTCAAATTGCTCCTTTTCAGAAGCATATTTGACCGAGGCCTGCAAAATGGGAATCATTAGGAATATGTAGGGATATATCATTTGAAAAAATTTGAAAACCTTACCTTATTCAAAAGATCACCAACAGATAGGTCAGAGGGCTCTTCCAGGTCGACGGTGTCCACACCTTTTTGTTTCTTGGCAGTTTTGGAGGAACGGGTGGTCATAGCGTGAGATTTGGGGGCAACAAGATCAAAGGTTGATTCTGCGAAAAGGGAACAAGATCAAAAATATTCAGGAATTAATGAAAATAATTCAGGATATGTTGAGATATCATAGGATATACCTGAAGTCATTGGAGTAGCAGCTTCGAGGTTGGCACCGAACTTTCTGTACTATTCGTCAATCAGCAACAAAGAACGAATCTTGTTCTTACTTTCTTCTTCTTCCACCACAATCGATTCAAACTTAGGAGTTGTACATGACAAAAAAAATAAGTAAAACAGTAGAATAATAAATAAAATTTAACTTAAAAAGTCCTAAGAATCCTACACTTTTCCACCCATTTGAGAGAAAGAAGTTCCCCATTAGGGATAGACCTCCTTTTTACAAAAAAGAACATATTTCTCCATTCATCCTCATTCAAGGTAATACCAGGAACAAGAATAGGAGCCCCACTCCTCCTTTGGAGAACAAAACGAGATGAACCATGGAATCTGAGTTGGTACATTAAAGCAATTTCGGGAACGCCTATCTCTAAACCAAAATGCTGGTTTAATTGATCAAGAGTATACAAAAGACGCCATCCCATAGGCATCAATTGTGGAAAGCAGAGCTTGGTGATTGAGAAAAAATCGGAAATGAGATCGGGAAAAGGAAATTTCAGACCTAAGGTGAAGGGGTACTCTGAAAAACATACCCAAGAAGGAGACACATGATCGGCTTTCAATTTTTCAGAAATACTATGGAAGATGGTTTCATCTGGAAAAGTTTTTGAAAGGCGTAACAACTCAATACGATCATTGTTGAATACGCTTCTATTTTGACGATTGAAGATCAAAATATTCTGATCTATGAAGTCATCAGAATTGAGGTCGCAGGAAGAAAATGATCCAGACATTTTTTTTGTGAAGAAAAATTAAAAATTGAAAGGAGAAGAACTTACCGCAAGAACCAGTTGAAGATGATGCCATCTAAAGAAAGTGAAATGATCATTATATCCTGCATAAACGGCTGGGAATATGTGGGAAACCGCCACAATCAATAATTGTCACATCAACGTTTACATCATAATTTAAAATTCAAATTTTGAATAAAGAGCCAAAATGAACGGTTACATTTTAAATTCTAACTACAAATTGAAACTGTAATAAGAATTTAGGGGCAATTGTTGTGTCTGTAAAATTTAGTCTTATAATTCAGGATAATTCGGGATATGGAATATTTAAGGATAATTAAGAATATTTGCGTATATAAGTTTTTATGATCTGATGACTTGAATAATGAATAATGATTTTATATTAAATATTGTTATTTATTAATTCAAAATGTGCTATTAATTTTTGAGTTGAGTCAACAGGTCAATAGAAACTACTATCCCTATTTTACCGGAATAAAGAGAAAAACGTGGACTACATGGAGAAGCCATCAACGGTTATGTGGAATAAGTGGCGCATGACCTGGAAATGGAGCGGATATTGTGGAACAGAAACAAAATACCGTTGTATAATTTTATGTTATAAATTGAGGCAATGGTCGATATAGGAACACACACTGATCACACTTAGATTATTTCTTGCTTACATTTACAAAATTCGGAAGTTAGAAACACTTAGCAATCGACTATTTGTGCTCTTTCTTTGTACTTTCATTTGATTGTATTAATAAGAACAAGGCAGAGTGACGATTGTCACCTCCCGAAATTTTTATGCCGGCAATCCTAAGGGATTAAGAACTTTTCCTCGTATAAATCTCGTGTGTAAGCTATTTCATTTCATATTCTGAAATATCCGTAGGGATCCTTAGGGATATTTTTGTTGAATTTTACTTATAAACTGTTTTCTTGATTGTAAAACACAAATCCCCACTAAACTAATTCGGTTTTGCTAAAAATTATACTTGTTAATTTTTACCCGAAACACGTATTTTATAAAAAAATCACCCCTACAAACAAAAATTCTTACTCTCTTTTACATCTACCCTCTTATTTAAAAGATGAACTCAAACTAAAACAACCCCGATTTCAACTTGTTGAACGACCCGGATACAATCCGAAGGTGTTTGTTTCAAATGCAACAAAACTCGAACACTCAATGGCGACAATTGAATCCTCAAAACGGGTTTTCGTCTTTCTCACAATCAGGCTTTCAACCGGGTATTTCATCTTTCACGCAACCGGGTTTTCAACAAAGTGTGCCTCAACTCCGACATGAACCGGATTTCGTGTCTAACGATGTCGTGCTGGAGACTCAAAAATCACAAAAAAGAAGAAAAAAGGGAAGCGAGCGAAAGACACGGAAACAGGTGGAAGTAGCGGTCCAATGGCACCAAAACCATGGACTCATGACAAAGAAACCGCGCTCGGAAGATGTTACCTCTATCATTCCGAGAACAAGACCAACGGTAATTCGCAAAAACGCGAAAACTTTTGGAGAAAATTAACCGAAAATTGTCACGAAAGAATACCACACATATCATCAACTATGTTCAAAATGGAAGGAAATGAGCGCGAAATTGATGCGGTTTAGTGGCATCTACAGCAACTATGCCAACAACCGCAAAAGCGGTATGAATGACGGAGGTGTGTTAAAATGGGCGGAAAAAGAATATTGACTAATTCGAACGGCCATACATTTAACCACTATCATGTTTGGGTCGCGATCAAAGACGCTCTAAAATTTTGCATTCTTTGTCAAGAAGCTAACAAGGGCCAAAGTTCTTCAAAAAGCACTAAAAATTCCGAGACGAACGAATATTCGTCGGGGGGTTCGGATGCACATACGGTTAACCTCGAACAAGACGAGGAATACGATGAATTCAAAATCCAGGAACCGGTTAGACCGGTTGGACAGGATACGACAAAACGGGCTTCGTCTTCGAGTCGTCAAACGCCCTCCTCTATCCCGACAACAAAAGAACTTGCTCATCAACTTGAAGAGTTCACGATATTTCAAAAAACAAAACACGAGGACCGACTTCTCCGAGCCGACCTCAAAGTTATGGGTACTGTGCCTCCCGAAGAACTCAGCGACGAAGAAAGAGAGATTATGAGAAAATTAAGAGCGAAAATATTTGATAGATATTGTTAATTTGTTTTTTTTAAGTTAGCAATGTAAATTTTTTATTTTTATTTAATGTTAACATTTTTATTTTGTTATTATTTTACTTATTAATTTATAACTTAAAAAAATAACAAATAAAATTATAAATCGGTGATGATGTTGCTCAGTGGGAAGGTTTTCAGTAGGGTGGCCATTAAAATGTTTTAAGATTTTCACTAAGGGCACACGGAGTGGATGCCGGGAGCCGATCGGGGAAGGCTGCATCGAACCGGGGCCTGGCGGGAACACCATGCCCCCGGTTTCGGCTCGAGAATAAGTGGGGAGATCTCACCGATTGAGATCAAGCTTGGGGAGGAAAGATTCGACCGTTAAATTCGACCGTTGGAATATAAAAAAAAAAAACTCAAACTCTATAAATATCACCATTTTTTACATCAAAACTCACACTCTTTATCATTTTTTTCCTTCATTCTACAATCAAATTTTATAAAGTTTAAACAAATGGATCCGTTTACGTTTGAGCTTCCACCATTTGATAGTAAATCGTCAAGTTCTGAAGAAGACGATATCAATATCACATAACAAAACTTTCAGTTTTTGTCAACCTTTGTGGCCACGAGCTTAGACGAGTTTGGATCCACCGCATCCTCTTCGAGAAGGTATAAACAATTTTTTTAGTATATTTGTTTTTTTATTATGTTTTTTACTATATATATGTTACAATATTTTTTAAAAGGTATATATGTCGGGACGATCGTGTCGAATCACACAAGAGGCTTTTTGATCATTATTTTAGCACTAAATCCAACCCAACATTCACCCATGAATTATTTGAAAAAAGATTCCGTATGCCTAGAGATTTATTTTTGCGTATCGTAGGCGACATTGAAATGAATTACCAATACTTTCAAACAACGTTAGATGCAAGAGGTCATCAAAGTTTTACTGCACTTCAAAGTGCACATTTGCGATACGACACTTAGCTTACGGTGACGCTCCAGATGCTCTTGATGAGTATTTACAAATGTCTGAAAGAACGTCGCCTGAAAGTCTCAACCAATTTTGTGACGGTGTTATTTGTTTGTATTCAAAATAATTTCTTCGAAGACCCACTTACAATGATGTTCAGTTGCTATACCAAGCGCATTCTGAAAGACACAAATTCCCGGGAATGTTGGGAAGTATAGATTGTACGCATTGGGTTTGGAGGAATTGTCCGATTGAATGGCGCGGACAATACACACAAGGTGATTAAAAGGTTCCGACGGTGATGCTTGAAGCGGTGGCATCACAAGACACTTGGTTTTGGCATGCTTTCTTCGGACCTCCCGGCTCCAACAATGACCTCAACGTTCTTGATCGTTCGTATGTTTTCAGCAACATACTTGATGGATCAGCCCCAAAGTGCCCGTTTATGGTTAACGGCGTCGAATACAAGCTTGGATATTATCTTGTTGATGAGATTTATCCTAGTTGGGCAACTATAGTGAAATCGTTGCAGCATCCTCCCGAGAATGATTTAAAACGTTGTCGATTCAAGAGAGCACAAGAAGCAGCACGAAAGGATGTTGAAAGAGCTTTCGGTGTTTTGAAGGGAAAATGGAATATATTGCATCATCCCGCAAAGCAAATGCATCCACGAAGTTTACGAAAAATTATGTATGCTTGTATCATTCTACACAATATGATTTTAAAATGGACTGGTGAAGCAATATCACCAGAACACATAGAGGACCCTCCTAGCGATGAACAGCCAGAAGAAGACATTCTTTATCAGTTGCGATCAAGAACAACTCACGACAACCTTCGAGTTGACCTTATCGAGCATTTGGAGCATTTATCGCAACAATATCACACCATTAACCCGAATAACTAGTATTTTTGTGAGGCCCCGATTCCGGGCGACCCCACGGAGGTTGGTTTCATCATAACACATAGCTCTTAAACTAAAAACTTTCATATTCATGCAGCGGAAATGTAAACATAGTTTGATAAACAGAATACAATAAAGTGTCTGTATCAAAAACATATTGAATTGCCAACTCCACATGGATTTCAAACACGATCAAATGTGCTAAATCTTCGGCTGTTACAAATCTACCCTCCTTACAATAGGTTTCGTCCTCGAAACCTGTTACGTCTCAAACAAATGTGGGTAGAGTCGTTTCATCTCGTCTTCAGTCTCCCATGTAGCCTCAGATCCTTTTCGGTGTTTCTATTTCCATTCTGGCACCTCAAGAGGTTGCACATATCCGTAGGGCTTCTGATGTTCAGCCTGTAATCTTTCCGAAGATCTTGATACATCTTCGTCGCACCTGGATGAACCGAATAACGTAACTTGTGGGCTTCATCTAAAATTCTTGATCGAATGTCCCCATTTCTGGGCACCCACATACGACCGAATCGTACCTTCACACCATGGTCATTGTCTTCCAAGTTCTCGACTTGTCCGAAGATTTAGCACATTTGATCGTGTTTGAAATCCACGTGGAGTTGGCAAACGAAATTATTCCAGAGTGATAGTATGCGAGAAATGGTGAACGTGGGCGAAAACCGTGCGCGAAACGGAGTTACGGATTGCTAGGAATCACGAAACGAAGATAAAAATCGAAAAATGGACGAAAAGGGCCTGGGGCGGTACGCCCCGAGCCACACCTCGACCTAGGGCGGTACGCCCGGATCCAAGAAAATATCTGGCCGCCTCTACTGGCCGCGCGGTACGCCCTATCCCCCAGTCTGGCGTGGGGCGATGCGCCTGGTGTCATCCGATCGCAACTTTGGATTAAAAAGTCAGTTTTTCATCCAGAAGGCATATTTCCTTTTTATCTTCGACGATTCCAACCACCACACATGAAAAATCACCCTTTAATCCATCAAAACCCAATTGTGAAGGCTTCTCAAGGTTTAGATCGCACCAGGGAACGTTTCTGCAAGCCCGGATCATCTGTTTACACGCAGAACTCCGTCCGAAAAGGTAACGGTTCACTTTAACCTTCTAGATGGATAATGATTGATTAAATCTTGTTTCTGAACGTAATGATATAGTTAGGGTTGTTGATTATTGCCTAGATGATGGCTAGGATTGATTATAACGAAAAACTCGAACTGTTAATGGGAAAATCCTTGTTTTGAGCCGTTGTAATGCCCGGTTTGCATGGAATCGTAACAATGGTTATAGTGGTTTAAACCATTTGATTATGACAAGGTAGGTGATTAGTTTGATTAATGTTTGGACACGCAATGTTAATTCTAAGTGTTTTAAACTAATCACAATCATTAACATACTCACTGGAACGAGTATCTGATGTTTAAAATAACAGGCAGATTAGTATGTTAAACATGGTTGTTAAACCTATTCTAATGCTACATTGTGATATTCCATGATATTTGGGTAATCAATAACAAGGATTGATCATTTCTAAGCCATTAATATGTCTAGGAAATGTTTTAGCATTATGATCAACAACATTAACTATTTGATTAATGTGAGATTATTCTGACTAATCAAGTGTGACATCAACCTAATATCGGTTTGATGACTATCAAGGCAATGTCTTTGACATTGAACGTTCAGAAAGATTTAATCAATAAGTTAAAACATAAATAACATATTAAACGTAAACCAATGCAGAATTATACCATTAGCACCAGTTAGTGGGTGATTTTGCTACCGTGAGACATCAGGTGAGTTCTAGACGCCCTATTTTCATGTTTAATGTTTTGGGCTAGCATACATGCTTAATGTTATGTTCATGATGTTATGTGTTTATGTGATGATGAACGGATAATGGCATGCCATGACTATGTATGCGTGTTTATGTGTTAACATGATTTGTGCTTGAAGATATGCTAAGTATGATGAGTGCGTATTTGTAAGACATGATGATGAGCGATATGATAACACGCTATGATGATAAATATAGATGTTATGCTATGATGAAAGTATGATGTAGGATATGAGGAACAGGTTTTAATGTAACATGTATGTGATGCCATGATGTTGTGATACGATGACATGATACTAACATAATGTAGTATGATGATTCCTATGTTATTAGGAAATCGATATGATGACGTAATGCTAGCATGACATGTTTAGGATGCCATGATGATTATGATGAATGCCGTTATGATGCTAGCACGAAATGTATAATGTTATGATGATGATGATAGAATGCTAGTGTGTCATGTATGATGAACGAATGATGTCCCTATATGTGTTATATGAAATGAATGAATGATGATGCCCTAGTACTTGTACTGGGTAAGTAGGAATGATGACATGATAATATCAGGATATGGAGTCGATCGGGCTATAAACACAGAGTCGACCGGACTATAAACATGAGAGTCGATCGGACTATAAACATGGAGCCGATCGAGCTATAAACACAGAGTCGACCGGACTATAAACATGAGAGTCGATCGGACTATAAACATGGAGCCGATCGGGTTATAAACACAGAGTCGACCGGACAATAAACATGGAGCCGATCGGGCTATAAACACAGAGTCAACCGGACTATAAACATGGAGTCGATCGGACTATAAACATGGAGCCGACCGGGCTATAAACATGAAGTCGATCGGACTATAAACATGGAGCCGACCGGGCTATAAACACGAAGTCGATCGGACTATAAACATGGAGTCGATCGGACTATAAACATGGAGCCGAACGGGCTATAAACACGAAGTCGATCGGACTATAAACATGGAGCCGATCGGGCTAAAAACACGGTGCCGATCGGGCTATAAACATGGTAAGAGTCGGTCGGACTATAAACATGGAGCCTTATGCCGGTATAAGCCCACTGTTAAAGACAGTGGATATGATGAGGATAACGGTTATGATAATAACGATGGTTATGATGATGTAAATGAATGTGTGCTATGGAGAATTTAGCATCAAGTTTCTGTTTCCTCAGGATCTCCAATACCTCACGTACGTGGCAAGCATGGTCTCCCTCGTTCTTTGAATAAATCAAAATATCATCAATAAATACTATCACCGATCGGTCCAGCATCGGTCGACATACCCTGTTCATCAAATCCATACATGCTGCGGGAGCATTCGTCAATCCAAATGACATAACGAGAAACTCGTAATGTCCATAACGTGTTCGGAATGCAGTCTTTGGAATATCCTGCTCTCGAACCTTCAACTGATGGTAACCGGATCAGAGATCTATCTTAGAGAACCAGCTCACACCTTGCAATTGATCGAACAAGTCATCAATTATAGGCAAAGGATACCTGTACTTTACGGTCAACTTATTCAGTTCCCTGTAGTCGATGCACATTCGCATGCTACCATCTTTCTTCTTCACAAACAGCACCGGGGCTCCCCAAGGAGAGACACTCGGTCGTATAAAACCTTTATCAAGGAGTTCTTGTAGCTGGGCCATCATTTCCTTCGTTTCGGTGGGAGCTAAACGGTAAGGTGTTTTGGCAACGGGTTGTGCCCCCGGCACTAAGTCGATTTGGAACTCAATTTCCCGTTTCGGTGGTAATCCAGGCAATTCCTCAGGGAATACATCAAGGAAGTTACGCACCACGGGTACATCATCAATCGTCCTCATATCCGTAAGTTCCTCAATCACATAGGCCAAGTAGGCTACACACCCTTGCCTCATCATAACATCAGCATTGATCATTAGAATGATCTTCGGCGCAAACATCACTTTGTCACCATAAATCGTTACGGAGCTCCCATCCATCACACGTAAACATATCATCTTTTGTCGGCATACAATGTTAGCCTCGTATTTGGCTAACCAGTCCATACCCAAGACTACATCGAAACCTCCCAAGGTTATAAGAAACAATCGTACTGGGAACTTGTGACCTTCTATCTCAACATAACAATCATCTATAGCCTCAGTCACCCTGGTCATTTTACCAATAGCCGTCTCTACATCAAATACCCTATCTATCTTCTTAACCTTCCCAAATAACCCATCACATAAAGTAGAAGATACAAAAATCATACTGGCACCAGAATCAAACAATACAGAAGCAGGAATATTGTTGATAGAAAAGGTACCTGTGACCACATCCGGGTCCTTGACAGCATCATCCTTTGTCATCGTAAAGGCTCGTGCTTTAGCCTTCTGCTTCTCCTTGCCTTTCTCCTCTTTCTTACTCGAGCCCGAAGCATCGGCCCGTGGTTGCCTGCAATCCTTGGACAGATGTCCAATCCCATCGCAGTTGTAGCATCTCATAGCACCGGGGCAATTGGCTGAAAAATGCCCCACCTTTCCACATCAAAAGCTTAAGTTTGTGCCCACACGGCACATCCCATAGTGGGTTTTCCCACACTTGTTGCATCGATTCGTCTCCTCACGCTTAACTTTCTTTCCTGACATCTTTCTTTGGTCTGTTCGGCCCCTCTTAGTCCCGGAGGACTCCTTCACCTTTGTTTCCTCTTTCAGTGGCTCATCAGACATCACATCATCCCATACAATGCCACTGAGTTCAACCGTGGAATCAAAAGTCTTCGGGGCGTTTGCTTTGACATGAATCCTGACCTTTGGAGGCAAACCCTCCATGTACAACTTCACCCTGCGTTCCTCGGTAGAAACCAAGTGAGGAACAAGTTTGGCCATCTCATTAAACCTTGACGTGTACTGGCGGTGGTTCAGACTTCCAGCTTTCAGAACCAGAAATTCCCTCTCAACCTTATCCAGCTCGTTCTTGGGACAGAACTGTTTGGTGACCAGTTCCTTCAGATCCTCCCAAGTCATCTTTCCCATATCAGCTGCAGCCTTGGACTGCTTAACGGTGTTCCACCAGTGAAGTGCCTCCTCGACAAAAGAGTGAGCTGCAAACTTGACAGCTTGGTCAACTCGGCATTCACTGATGGAAATAACAGCCTCCATCGCAGATATCCAGTGGCAGGTGGCCACGGCATCCTTCTTACCATCAAAGACCGATGGATTACATCCCTTGAAGGACGTGTAGTCACAACCCTTCAGTTTCCCTGACATAGAATCACCGTTTTTATTTCCGATGATCACAACTTCGTCTTCCTTGGTGCTTTCCTTAGTCCCTTCAGACTTGTCTTTCAGAGTATCCTTCAGTGCCTTTGCAATCAAGGCTGGTAGCTTCTCATCCATGATTTTGCAGACCTCATCAGAAATAGCCTTCACCACTATGGGCTCTAGAGTAAACTCGTCTTCACTCTCCGGTTGCTCGTTGTGCTCGTGGTCGTCTTCGTTGACGGGTTCTTCATTCTCGAGACGTGGTTCTTCAGGTTCCTGTGGTTGCTTACGTGGTCTACCCTTTTGTCCAGCCATCTAACTACCTACAGGATGCAACAATTGATGAGTAAGTACAGGATCAGTTTAGCACGAAATAAGATTTGTAAATCGTTAATGATGTTGATCAGGTGTTATTAACCATTTACCCAACTCATAGGCTCTAAACGTTTCCCATCCCGTCACCCCAACGTGCATGACACTCACTACCTTTCTAACCTTACACCTACGTCTTAACTCATACATAACATTCAGCTCGTGGCATCCGTTCATCCGTGGTTGGCAATCCGCATCACTTAATCTCATTCTCAGTTTAAGTCTTAGCATTTGGGATGCTAAGATCTCTCAAACTATGGCTCTGATACCAACTTGTGAGGCCCCGATTCCGGGAGACCCTACGGAGGTTGGTTTCATCATAACACATAGCTCTTAAACTAAAAACTTTCATATTCATGCAGCGGAAATGTAAACATAGTTTGATAAACAGAATACAATAAAGTGTATGTATCAAAAACATATTGAATTGCCAACTCCACGTGGATTTCAAACACGATCAAATGTGCTAAATCTTCGGCTGTTACAATTTTAAATGTCTATTGTTTATTTTTTAGAATTGTTGTGGTTTTTTTTAATTTAATGCAATATCCTTCTAAATTTTAATGTAATTTTATATTTTATTTTTAATGAATCTATTTCATTTTTATTTTTATTAAAATAAATCATTAAAAATGTGGGGAAAATTGGGAAAAAACGGGACGATACCATGCAAAATGGGGAAAAGTGATGTGGCAATGGGGAAAACTGGGACGACTCCTAATGGCCTAAGGGTGATGATATGGCAGAAAATTTCAGCAAATTGGGATTTCAGTAGGGTGACTATTACAGATGGTCTTAGAAACTTTATTCAAATTACTTTTTAATTTGGCTCCTTGCATTAAAAGGTAGGTGGTAATCTCTTGGCTTTAAATAATAATATCTTTGTACTTTATGAGAGCTGTAAATGAACCAAACATTAAGCGAACAGTTCGTGAATGTTTCGACGGGAAGTTCGTTTATGTTTGTTCGTTTTCTAAATAAACGAACACGAACAAGAACAAGAAAATTATGTTCGTTCATATGTGTTCGTGAACGTTAGGTAAAATATTCGTTTACGTTCGTTATGTTCGATTATATGTATTTATTATATTTATTCACTAAATGTGTTGTATATTCTTAAATTTTTTTAATTTTAATTTAATAAAATAATACTTAAGATATTAACTTTATTTATATAAATATAAATGATTATTTTCCAGTGATTGAGATTAATAAGGTTTAGATAATATGTTTTTGTTCAGTTAGTTTCCGGCCCTAAATTATTTATCATACCATGCCTACCTAAGCCATTTATTTAATTTACCCATAAGATATCTCATCATGTAATCAAAATTCAAAACCAACGTTTAATGCATAAAAAAAATTAAAATAAATGAGAAATCAAGACACAAATAATTATCAGTATGCTTTAACAGACGTAGAAGGTATATCAGAACCATTGATGTTCTTTGCACAATCCTGACCCTTTCTTGAAGACAAAGCAACCAGAAACGGGCGACGCCTACACGCGTGATCCGACTGGAACCGATGCTTCAAACACAACTTCATCTGGCAAGACTTGCAGGTACTCGTATTTGAAAACGTCAGAATCTCCTTACACCGCTTAACACCACACGTCGGTTTCTTCTTCTTCTTCATCGGATCACAATCTCCAGATCTCCGATGATTTGCAGCAATCTCATCTTCTCCTCCTGTGCTGTTTCGTGGAATCTCGATCGACATCGAACACGTCTCGCAGACTAAAACTTTTCTGCTGTTGTGATCGGAGTTTGAACAGCTGTGGGACTTGTACGATCGATGTTCAAGGCAAAAAGACTGCAAAGAGAAAGCGAAATCAGGATTATATTTTGAGATTCTACAAACGGAAAGGGTGGATCGATTGAAGATGTTATGGATTTACCTTGTGACAACCATCGCATTTGAAGGGAAGAAAATCAAGCTGTTTGCAATCGGAAAGCTGACAGTGTATGCCTAGATCAGGAAAGGCTTCTGTTCCTCCTCCCATGCTGATTATCCGAGATTGAGATTAAAATTAAGTTGGTTAACAATTCAAACTGAAGATCTGATGATGATAATGAAGAATTGGGGGTAATATATATAGCTTTGGTTTTTGGCTTGGGGCGTAAGACACTACGTGTGCTTGAAAGCTTCTTCTAGGTTCTTCTTTTTGTGTATGATGAGTCTGGCCCCACACGTCTCCGGGCCGTAATTCCCTTCCATGATTTTAAACAATGTTTTTAAACCTGGATCTACGGATCGGTTTGACCGAGTTTCGGCCACTCTGGAGATAAGTTTATGTATTCAGAAATGTTTTTGAAGAAACAGGCGGTTCGACCGGCAGCCTGACCGCGAAACACCGTGTATAATCCTGTTAAACCGGTTCTATGGACATAATTGAAATTGAATGTTGGTATGTGTGTGTATATTATCCTGCAAAAACTTGATCTTAAAAAAGAAACCTTTAAACACTATTTACATGGGCGGATGTAGGTAGAAGGTAGCGGGTTCACAAGAACCCACCGCGCTTTAACTCGTTAGTAGGAAAATGTTTTTTTCGAAAAAGTTAAACAATAGGGTCAACCCGTTAATATTTTTGGAGTGAATCCGGAGATGAACCCATTAAGATTTTTAAGAGTGAATTCTTAATGTAATTTTTACAACAATTTGTCAACTTGATTGGGTCAAATGATCTTTGTTAGAGAAATCTCGATAATCAATGATTAGATTTATATATGATTATGTTAAAATCACTTTCCAGTCATATAAATTAAACCCTCGGATCAATTTAATTTTGATCATATAAACTTAGCATATTTCGTTTAGGTTTCGGGGCATCGCTTCGAACCTTACAACAGGCGTTGCTCCCTTTTGACCCATGCAACTGAATGGCCCCCGAGACTGCCGCTTTGGACCCCGCAAGGG
Organism: Mikania micrantha; assembly: GCA_009363875.1. NCBI lineage: Eukaryota > Viridiplantae > Streptophyta > Magnoliopsida > Asterales > Asteraceae > Mikania > Mikania micrantha. The sequence continues at coordinate 3,997,418 of CM018690.1, read as the reverse complement.
GGCATGACCCCCTTGACTCCCGCTTGGTCTAGAGCTCAGAAATCTTAAACGAAAATTCACTATGTACCTTCGAACACTTTAATGACAACATTTTTTTAATTTTAATCATTGACTTAATATACCGCACTGTTATTACGTGAAGAACATTACAAGACCCAAACCGTCAGCCCGATCCGAAAATTTTTATGTCCAGTTCTATTTAATTAAAACGTCGGAAAATGGTGAACCCACTGAAAAAAAATTCATGGATCCGCCATTGACTATCTAGGTCATTCATTTGAAAATTTGAAATTAAATATGTGATATGTATTAAATCATGTCACACCCCAACCGACGGCGGAATACGTCGGGGCGCGAGTTTGACTGTTCTTTAGCTCATGGTGCTATTATAACCTTTCGATATTTGATGCATCATTATTACAAATTAAATTCAACATTCATTAATTACTAAACAAAGATTACATAACTTGAATCAAAGTATTACAATTGAAAAGTCTATACATTTGTTTCATTGTTTAAACTAGGTCCCTAAGCCTATCTTATGTCTTCATCATGCTTCCTTATCCTGTTACACATGTAAAATAGAGTTTGTCAACTATTTGCATAGTTGGTGAGATCACACAATAAGTTTAAATAATAGGTATAAAAATGATGCAAACTATAGCCTAACTAGATATGTATCATAAGCATAGCATGAATACAAATTTGAATAAATTGAATGAATGAATGAATAACAATTGCTTGTGTCCAAACTAGTATCCTTACAACATGTTAATTCAAGTCTGGCCATACTATAAATTAACAGTTATAATTCAACCAGTTTGCTAGATGTACTTTTCACCTTTTTCACACAAAGGCAAAAGCCTTTGCGAAGATAGTATCTAACCATCTTAGGCTACTAAGTACTAGATTGCTTGACTGGCAACACACATAGAATCAACACATTGTATAAGCCTAGCCTCTAACACATAAAGCTAACTAGTCTAAGGCTTGCATCATATATTGAATGAATAATAGATTGAATGAATAATAGATTGAATAAAGTTTGAATAAGACATGTGTAACATCCCAAAAACAAAAATGTAAAAGGGAGTGTGAAGAAACTCACCTTAATGGTTCTCGAGGAAACTAGTATAATGAAGAAGAATCAAGATCAACAGTTGTATCAAACTAGACGCCCTGAGGATTGAACGTTCGTGGCTAGACAGCAGCTCAAAGGATCAAGTATACGATCCGAATGCAAACGTGGTTCAACCTAGTCAAACGAATGCAACAAGGATGGGTAAAATTTATGCTAGGCATAGCTAAATGAACGGACATCATAGGCCGGACTCGTTGGCTTAACGAGCCTCTACAAGACTACACCAACTCTAAAGGCGACCTAAACAAGGCAACCTAAACAAACCTAATGCCGACAACTAATAACCTAAGCTCAACTACTTAGACTAGAAAAAAATAAATAAATGAATAATGAAAAGAAGAAATGAAAAAGAAAATTACCTCAAAGAAAACTTTACAAACGAGACGATCTCGAAGCGCAGCACCTCCTCGCCAAGAGCATAAAAAAAAAAAAACTACTACGTTCAACATCCCAATGGATGTTGAACTTGTAGAACCACCAAAATTAGGTTATTCTACTTGTTTATACTCAACTAGGAGTTGCAAAGCTATAAGGGACCAAGCAAGGATATTTATAGGTGTTTAAAGAGGAGAATATTGGTTTCATGGGCAATGTGGGATGGGTTTTTATGCAGAATTCGCGTCTGGCAACTGTCAACAAACATCAAACTTTTTTCGCGATTCCCGCTTCGTTATAACTCCGTTTTGCGCATGGTTTTCGCCCACGTTCATCGTTTTCAGAGTACTATCATATGGAAGATATTAATCCAACATTCATGGTGTCGAGAATTAGGTTTAAGCATTGGATCTTGGCGTGAATCAAAGGTTACGTTCTCAAACTTTTGTTTATGATTCTTGCTTCGTTTGGGCTCGGCTGTTATTCACTGTTTGAATTTACTTTCTTCTTAGTATACCATTAAATCTAGAAGATTTGTGTGAGTCAAAATGTTAGTTCAAGTATGAGGAAATGTTGGCTAAATAGTCACCAGAAAGCTATCTTATGTCAAAACTACGAATACAACTATCCAAAGCATGTTATAAACTTTGTTTTATTATATACGAATATATTTATAATTCAAATAGAAAAGTGAAAACCATGGGGATTACAGTCTCCCCTACTTTAGGGAATTTCGTCCCGAAATTTATTTAATAGGAATCGATCACTCAAGTGGTCATTATTTCTTTTGACTTGTTTTGTTTCATCTAACATTTGGTTATTGATTTTTAGGGATTTATTAACTTTGGTAATTGATTGAATGTTGATAGAATTTTAATTATTACTGTTATAGGATAGCGTCTCAAAATTTAGACAGTGAGACCAGTAATTAGAATCTTAAGACGTTAAAAAAAGTTTTTTTTTTGTTCTAGAATTTTGAAATGCGAATGAACTTTAATCAGAATAGGTATGAGTAACGTACTCATACTTTAAAATTTGTATGAAACTAGTTTGCTATGAGGGTTTTAGATTTAATGATAGTTGACTCAACTCATGGTGAGATTAACCGCAAAGGTATTTGGATAACTTAGTATACTACTTTATTTGTCGATTATTCTTGATTGAAGAATGGTTCACTCGAATTGTAGATTAAACTGACAAATCATATTCTTGATCAAGCTTTCGGTGCTACTATCAATGTATTAGTGGTGCTTATATATAGGGTATACCGCAGCCAACCTACCACATCACTAATACCTTGATAGCATTCCAATTACCTACCAAGACTATCCTAAACCTAACTACATTTGAATATATGCATGAATACTTGACTATCTTTAGAAATTGTGTGAGCTTAGAGATATAATCAATTGCAATCTTGCAATCGAATCTCATAGTTATATGGATTTCTAAATGATTGATTTTTGAATATACGAATGATACTGAATACACTAGTATGTGATATTATATAGTTATGATAACTACTTATCATTAACCTTAGTTATGATATCACTGAATCTATGAATAATTGTTTAAACATACGAATATAGAATAACTCATATAAGAATCATTAGCATGATTCCTATGGTTATCTATATACTTAATTTGACCTAGTGTAAGAATACACACCAAAATTAGAAATTGAGTAAAAATTGATTTAACTAGCATGATTTCTCGAAACTGTAGATTGAATTGACTACTCTAGCCCTTGATCAAGCTTTTGATCCTACTACCAATGTACCGGTAGTGCTTATATATAGGGTATACCGCAGCCAACCCACCACACTACTAATACTTTGATAGCATACCAAACGCCTACCAGGGGTGACAAGAACTTTAGACAAACTTGAATAGGTGTGGGAGACTTTGACTTGCTTTTAAAAAAATTGCATGAGAATAGAGGTTTTCAGTAATTAAATTTTTGCAATGGAATTTCTCGGTTGTAACGTATGAATTGATAGATGATCGATTTTTGGATAAACGAATGATGTAGAATACATAGATTTTGATATTATATAAGCTTTGATTGTTGTGATAACTAATTATCATTAATCTTAGCTATAATATCATGAAACTTTTGAATCTTTGTCTAAAGGTATAAATATAGAATGATTTGTCTAAAATTCAATAATATGATTCATGTGGACTTATTTTAAAATTTTATATGGAATCACCCATACTTCAATTCGTAAGTCCATATTATGTCATTCTATTGAAATCTAAACATAACATAATAGGAAGTAAATGTTTCTTGGTTAAAATACTAAAAGCAAAAATCATTATAACTTGTTTGAAACATAGAGAATGATTTTTCAGAATTGGATACCAAATGACATGTTAGAATTATTAGGCATAATATCCTAGTGGGTTTATAAATTATTACATAGACATCATGGTTAAAATAAGGTATGTGATATAATAACTTTATAGATGTAGTGACAAGTCACTAATCAAAAGAATCATATCATCAAATTTTCTATCACGAGTTTGGATAATTAAAATATGTAACATTATAACCTTTTATATTTGTTGATGAATCACTATCACTAATTCTTGAGTAAAATATTACTTGTTTTCTTGAATCAAAATATACATCATGAATAAAAGAAAGGTAACATCATAACCTTTCAGATTTAGTGATGTATCACCATCACTGATCTCAGGTTTAATGTTAGTTAAATCATAACATAGTTAACACAGAACAAGGAGAGATGATACCATATTATGTGGGACATAGTAATGAATCACCATTACTAATGTCAAGTATGATATCATGGAGTTCTAAAAACAATAGCATATACATTATCAATCCAAGAAAAGTAACACCATGAAATTTAGATGTAGTGATGAATCACCATCACACATCTTAGGTATAATATTACTAATTCCTGAATCATAACATACGTAACATAAATCAAAGAGAATTGACATCATATCTTGTGAGACACAGTGATGAATCACCATCACTAACCTCAAGTATGATGTAGGTTTAAGAATTAAAACATAGGCATTATCAACCTAAGAAAAATAACACCATAACCATTTGATATTGTAATGTATCACCATCACGACTCTTAGGTATAATGTTACTAACTTCTTGAATCATAACACATGCAACATAGAACAAAGATAGATGATATCATATCCTGTGAGAATGGTAATGAATCACCATAACTATCCTCAAGTATGAATCATGGAGGTATTGAATCATAACATATTCATTATAAATCCAAAGAAAGGTAACACCATTGCCTTTAGATGTAGTAATGTATCACCATTAAAATCTTAGCTATGATATTAATAACTTTCTTGAATCATAACAAATATATTATTCAACAAAAGAAAAAAATAAAATCTTGATTATGATATAAAGGAGTTGTTGAATCATAACATATACATTACTAATCCAAAAAAAGATAACATCATAACTCTTAGATGTAGTGATGTATCACCATCACAATCTTAGGTATGACATTATTAACTTTGTCGAATTATAACACATATATTATTATTCATCAAAGGAAATGACATCATAGCTTGTGAGATGTAGTGATGGATCACCATCACTAATTTTAAGTATGATATCATAAGATTTGGAATTGTAGAAGCAATGTATTGAAATCATTTTGAATCAGATTATAAATTTTAGGGAGTAGCATCCAAGTTGGACACTTTTTGACTTATTAGAATTAATGTTGTTTGCAAGATGAGTCATGCTTTGGCCTATAGGTAAAATACTCTCATTAAGAATCCCTAGGAAAGCTAGACTGGTCCCTCGTCAGGGATTATGAATCGCTTTCCTAGACAGGAGTCTCAACTATCGATATTCACCCTTCCGGTTACTACATGTTCATTTTAACAAACTTAATTCTAATGAGAATTCGAATCAAAATTGAACGGATAATAGAATCAAAAATAAGTAAATCGTTTTGAACTCGGTTGAAAACATAAGGAATGATATTCAAAATTGAATACCAGGTGACATATTAGAATCATTTTAGTTTGTAAGGTGTTTGGTATGATATGCTTTGGCCTATAAGTGATTGTACTCTCATCAGAAGTCCCCAGGAAAGCTAGACAGGTCCCACAGTACTTCGGGGATTTATACGAATAGCTTTCCTAGACAGGAATTCTAACTAACGGTACTACACTCTTCCAGTTAGTACATATCCACCTCACCAACTTAATTCTAACGGGATCTTAAAATCAACATTGAATTTCCTATTTCGTCTAAGGAATAATATTAGACACTAAGCCTAATGGGTTTGAATTCCTACCATCTAATGATTGTTTGTTTGTGTGTGAGTTTGGGAATAGACTTTTGAAAGCAAATTATAAGACAATTGCTTAAACTAAGTAATCCTCATGATAAGAAGTTATCTTAAACTAAGGCATTTCCTAAGTAAGGGTAAGCAAAGGCATATTAACAACTATGGCATTCCTCTATGGTATCATGTATATATCACACATGGTATATATATGTAACCCATATAATGAATAATCATAGCACATAAGCAAGTAATAAACAAGCAATATTAACATGAGATACTCATGTTTGGGATAGCTTAGTTATAGTCTAGGCCACCATTTTCTAATAACCTAGATCCCTATAACCATGGCTCTGATACCAATCTGTCACACCCCAACCAACGACGGAATACGTCGGGGCGCGAGTTTGACTGTTCATTAGCTCATGATGCTATTATAACGTTTCGATATTTGATGCATCATTATTACAAATTAAATTCAATATTCATTAATTACTAAACAAAGATTACATAACTTGAATCAAAGTATTACAATTGAAAAGTCTATACATTTGTTTCATTGTTTAAACTAGGTCCCTAAGCCTATCTTATGTCTTCATCATGCTTCCTTATCCTGTTACAAATGTAAAATAGAGTTTGTCAACTATTTGCATAGTTGGTGAGATCACACACTAAGTTTAAATAATAGGTATAAAAAGGATGCAAACTATAGCCTAACTAGATATGTATCATAAGCATAGCATGAATACAAATTTGAATAAATTGAATGAATGAATGAATGAATAACAATTGCTTGTGTCCAAACTAGTATCCTTACAACATGTTAATTCAAGTCTGGCCATACTATAAATTAACAGTTATAATTCAACCAGTTTGCTAGGTGTACTTTTCACCTTTTTCACACAAAGGCAAAAGCCTTTGCGAAGATAGTATCTAACCATCTTAGGCTACTAAGTACTAGATTGCTTGACTGGCAACACACATAGAATCAACACATTGTATAAGCCTAGCCTCTAACACATAAAGCTAACTAGTCTAAGGCTTGCATCATATATTGAATGAATAATAGATTGAATGAATAATAGATTGAATAAAGTTTGAATAAGACATGTGTAACATCCCAAAAACAAAAATGTAAAAGGGAGTGTGAAGAAACTCACCTTAATGGTTCTCGAGGAAACTAGTATAATGAAGAAGAATCAAGATCAACAGTTGTATCAAACTAGACGCCCTGAGGATTGAACGTTCGTGGCTAGACAGCAGCTCAAAGGATCAAGTATACGATCCGAATGCAAACGTGGTTCAACCTAGTCAAACGAATGCAACAAGGATGGGTAAAATTTATGCTAGGCATAGCTAAATGAACGGACATCATAGGCCGGACTCGTTGGCTTAACGAGCCTCTACAAGACTACACCAACTCTAAAGGCGACCTAAACAAGGCAACCTAAACAAACCTAATGCCGACAACTAATAACCTAAGCTCAACTACTTAGACTAGAAAAAAATAAATAAATGAATAATGAAAAGAAGAAATGAAAAAGAAAATTACCTCAAAGAAAATTTTACAAACGAGACGATCTCGAAGCGCAGCACCTCCTCGCCAAGAGCATAAAAAAAAAAAAACTAATACGTTCAACATCCCAATGAATGTTGAACTTGTAGAACCACCAAAATTAGGTTATTCTACTTGTTTATACTCAACTAGGAGTTGCAAAGCTATAAGGGACCAAGCAAGGATATTTATAGGTGTTTAAAGAGGAGAATATTGGTTTCATGGGCAATGTGGGATGGGTTTTTATGCAGAATTCGCGTCTGGCAACTGTCAACAAACATCAAACTTTTTTCGCGATTCCCGCTTCGTTATAACTCCGTTTTGCGCACGGTTTTCGCCCACGTTCATCGTTTTCAGAGTACTATCATATGGAAGATATTAATCCAACATTCATGGTGTCGAGAATTAGGTTTAAGCATTGGATCTTGGCGTGAATCAAAGGTTACGTTCTCAAACTTTTGTTTATGATTCTTGCTTCGTTTGGGCTCGGCTGTTATTCACTGTTTGAATTTACTTTCTTCTTAGTATACCATTAAATCTAGAAGATTTGTGTGAGTCAAAATGTTAGTTCAAGTATGAGGAAATGTTGGCTAAATAGTCACCAGAAAGCTATCTTATGTCAAAACTACGAATACAACTATCCAAAGCATGTTATAAACTTTGTTTTATTATATACGAATATATTTATAATTCAAATAGAAAAGTGAAAACCATGGGGATTACAGTCTCCCCTACTTTAGGGAATTTCGTCCCGAAATTTATTTAATAGGAATCGATCACTCAAGTGGTCATTATTTCTTTTGACTTGTTTTGTTTCATCTAACATTTGGTTATTGATTTTTAGGGATTTATTAACTTTGGTAATTGATTGAATGTTGATAGAATTTTAATTATTACTGTTATAGGATAGCGTCTCAAAATTTAGACAGTGAGACCAGTAATTAGAATCTTAGGACGTTAAAAAAAGTTTTTTTTTTGTTCTAGAATTTTGAAATGCGAATGAACTTTAATCAGAATAGGTATGAGTAACGTACTCATACTTTAAAATTTGTATGAAACTAGTTTGCTATGAGGGTTTTAGATTTAATGATAGTTGACTCAACTCATGGTGAGATTAACCGCAAAGGTATTTGGATAACTTAGTATACTACTTTATTTGTCGATTATTCTTGATTGAAGAATGGTTCACTCGAATTGTAGATTAAACTGACAAATCATATTCTTGATCAAGCTTTCGGTGCTACTATCAATGTATTAGTGGTGCTTATATATAGGGTATACCGCAGCCAACCTACCACATCACTAATACCTTGATAGCATTCCAATTACCTACCAAGACTATCCTAAACCTAACTACATTTGAATATATGCATGAATACTTGACTATCTTTAGAAATTGTGTGAGCTTAGAGATATAATCAATTGCAATCTTGCAATCGAATCTCATAGTTATATGGATTTCTAAATGATTGATTTTTGAATATACGAATGATACTGAATACACTAGTATGTGATATTATATAGTTATGATAACTACTTATCATTAACCTTAGTTATGATATCACTGAATCTATGAATAATTGTTTAAACATACGAATATAGAATAACTCATATAAGAATCATTAGCATGATTCCTATGGTTATCTATATACTTAATTTGACCTAGTGTAAGAATACACACCAAAATTAGAAATTGAGTAAAAATTGATTTAACTAGCATGATTTCTCGAAACTGTAGATTGAATTGACTACTCTAGCCCTTGATCAAGCTTTTGATCCTACTACCAATGTACCGGTAGTGCTTATATATAGGGTATACCGCAGCCAACCCACCACACTACTAATACTTTGATAGCATACCAAACGCCTACCAGGGGTGACAAGAACTTTAGACAAACTTGAATAGGTGTGGGAGACTTTGACTTGCTTTTAAAAAAATTGCATGAGAATAGAGGTTTTCAGTAATTAAATTTTTGCAATGGAATTTCTCGGTTGTAACGTATGAATTGATAGATGATCGATTTTTGGATAAACGAATGATGTAGAATACATAGATTTTGATATTATATAAGCTTTGATTGTTGTGATAACTAATTATCATTAATCTTAGCTATAATATCATGAAACTTTTGAATCTTTGTCTAAAGGTATAAATATAGAATGATTTGTCTAAAATTCAATAATATGATTCATGTGGACTTATTTTAAAATTTTATATGGAATCACCCATACTTCAATTCGTAAGTCCATATTATGTCATTCTATTGAAATCTAAACATAACATAATAGGAAGTAAATGTTTCTTGGTTAAAATACTAAAAGCAAAAATCATTATAACTTGTTTGAAACATAGAGAATGATTTTTCAGAATTGGATACCAAATGACATGTTAGAATTATTAGGCATAATATCCTAGTGGGTTTATAAATTATTACATAGACATCATGGTTAAAATAAGGTATGTGATATAATAACTTTATAGATGTAGTGACAAGTCACTAATCAAAAGAATCATATCATCAAATTTTCTATCACGAGTTTGGATAATTAAAATATGTAATATTATAACCTTTTATATTTGTTGATGAATCACTATCACTAATTCTTGAGTAAAATATTACTTGTTTTCTTGAATCAAAATATACATCATGAATAAAAGAAAGGTAACATCATAACCTTTCAGATTTAGTGATGTATCACCATCACTGATCTCAGGTTTAATGTTAGTTAAATCATAACATAGTTAACACAGAACAAGGAGAGATGATACCATATTATGTGGGACATAGTAATGAATCACCATTACTAATGTCAAGTATGATATCATGGAGTTCTAAAAACAATAGCATATACATTATCAATCCAAGAAAAGTAACACCATGAAATTTAGATGTAGTGATGAATCACCATCACACATCTTAGGTATAATATTACTAATTCCTGAATCATAACATACGTAACATAAATCAAAGAGAATTGACATCATATCTTGTGAGACACAGTGATGAATCACCATCACTAACCTCAAGTATGATGTAGGTTTAAGAATTAAAACATAGGCATTATCAACCTAAGAAAAATAACACCATAACCATTTGATATTGTAATGTATCACCATCACGACTCTTAGGTATAATGTTACTAACTTCTTGAATCATAACACATGCAACATAGAACAAAGATAGATGATATCATATCCTGTGAGAATGGTAATGAATCACCATAACTATCCTCAAGTATGAATCATGGAGGTATTGAATCATAACATATTCATTATAAATCCAAAGAAAGGTAACACCATTGCCTTTAGATGTAGTAATGTATCACCATTAAAATCTTAGCTATGATATTAATAACTTTCTTGAATCATAACAAATATATTATTCAACAAAAGAAAAAAAATAAAATCTTGATTATGATATAAAGGAGTTGTTGAATCATAACATATACATTACTAATCCAAAAAAAGATAACATCATAACTCTTAGATGTAGTGATGTATCACCATCACAATCTTAGGTATGACATTATTAACTTTGTCGAATTATAACACATATATTATTATTCATCAAAGGAAATGACATCATAGCTTGTGAGATGTAGTGATGGATCACCATCACTAATTTTAAGTATGATATCATAAGATTTGGAATTGTAGAAGCAATGTATTGAAATCATTTTGAATCAGATTATAAATTTTAGGGAGTAGCATCCAAGTTGGACACTTTTTGACTTATTAGAATTAATGTTGTTTGCAAGATGAGTCATGCTTTGGCCTATAGGTAAAATACTCTCATTAAGAATCCCTAGGAAAGCTAGACTGGTCCCTCGTCAGGGATTATGAATCGCTTTCCTAGACAGGAGTCTCAACTATCGATATTCACCCTTCCGGTTACTACATGTTCATTTTAACAAACTTAATTCTAATGAGAATTCGAATCAAAATTGAACGGATAATAGAATCAAAAATAAGTAAATCGTTTTGAACTCGGTTGAAAACATAAGGAATGATATTCAAAATTGAATACCAGGTGACATATTAGAATCATTTTAGTTTGTAAGGTGTTTGGTATGATATGCTTTGGCCTATAAGTGATTGTACTCTCATCAGAAGTCCCCAGGAAAGCTAGACAGGTCCCACAGTACTTCGGGGATTTATACGAATAGCTTTCCTAGACAGGAATTCTAACTAACGGTACTACACTCTTCCAGTTAGTACATATCCACCTCACCAACTTAATTCTAACGGGATCTTAAAATCAACATTGAATTTCCTATTTCGTCTAAGGAATAATATTAGACACTAAGCCTAATGGGTTTGAATTCCTACCATCTAATGATTGTTTGTTTGTGTGTGAGTTTGGGAATAGACTTTTGAAAGCAAATTATAAGACAATTGCTTAAACTAAGTAATCCTCATGATAAGAAGTTATCTTAAACTAAGGCATTTCCTAAGTAAGGGTAAGCAAAGGCATATTAACAACTATGGCATTCCTCTATGGTATCATGTATATATCACACATGGTATATATATGTAACCCATATAATGAATAATCATAGCACATAAGCAAGTAATAAACAAGCAATATTAACATGAGATACTCATGTTTGGGATAGCTTAGTTATAGTCTAGGCCACCATTTTCTAATAACCTAGATCCCTATAACCATGGCTCTGATACCAATCTGTCACACCCCAACCGACGACGGAATACGTCGGGGCGCGAGTTTGACTGTTCATTAGCTCATGATGCTATTATAACGTTTCGATATTTGATGCATCATTATTACAAATTAAATTCAATATTCATTAATTACTAAACAAAGATTACATAACTTGAATCAAAGTATTACAATTGAAAAGTCTATACATTTGTTTCATTGTTTAAACTAGGTCCCTAAGCCTATCTTATGTCTTCATCATGCTTCCTTATCCTGTTACACATGTAAAATAGAGTTTGTCAACTATTTGCATAGTTGGTGAGATCACACACTAAGTTTAAATAATAGGTATAAAAAGGATGCAAACTATAGCCTAACTAGATATGTATCATAAGCATAGCATGAATACAAATTTGAATAAATTGAATGAATGAATGAATGAATAACAATTGCTTGTGTCCAAACTAGTATCCTTACAACATGTTAATTCAAGTCTGGCCATACTATAAATTAACAGTTATAATTCAACCAGTTTGCTAGGTGTACTTTTCACCTTTTTCACACAAAGGCAAAAGCCTTTGCGAAGATAGTATCTAACCATCTTAGGCTACTAAGTACTAGATTGCTTGACTGGCAACACACATAGAATCAACACATTGTATAAGCCTAGCCTCTAACACATAAAGCTAACTAGTCTAAGGCTTGCATCATATATTGAATGAATAATAGATTGAATGAATAATAGATTGAATAAAGTTTGAATAAGACATGTGTAACATCCCAAAAACAAAAATGTAAAAGGGAGTGTGAAGAAACTCACCTTAATGGTTCTCGAGGAAACTAGTATAATGAAGAAGAATCAAGATCAACAGTTGTATCAAACTAGACGCCCTGAGGATTGAACGTTCGTGGCTAGACAGCAGCTCAAAGGATCAAGTATACGATCCGAATGCAAACGTGGTTCAACCTAGTCAAACGAATGCAACAAGGATGGGTAAAATTTATGCTAGGCATAGCTAAATGAACGGACATCATAGGCCGGACTCGTTGGCTTAACGAGCCTCTACAAGACTACACCAACTCTAAAGGCGACCTAAACAAGGCAACCTAAACAAACCTAATGCCGACAACTAATAACCTAAGCTCAACTACTTAGACTAGAAAAAAATAAATAAATGAATAATGAAAAGAAGAAATGAAAAAGAAAATTACCTCAAAGAAAATTTTACAAACGAGACGATCTCGAAGCGCAGCACCTCCTCGCCAAGAGCATAAAAAAAAAAAACTAATACGTTCAACATCCCAATGAATGTTGAACTTGTAGAACCACCAAAATTAGGTTATTCTACTTGTTTATACTCAACTAGGAGTTGCAAAGCTATAAGGGACCAAGCAAGGATATTTATAGGTGTTTAAAGAGGAGAATATTGGTTTCATGGGCAATGTGGGATGGGTTTTTATGCAGAATTCGCGTCTGGCAACTGTCAACAAACATCAAACTTTTTTCGCGATTCCCGCTTCGTTATAACTCCGTTTTGCGCACGGTTTTCGCCCACGTTCATCGTTTTCAGAGTACTATCATATGGAAGATATTAATCCAACATTCATGGTGTCGAGAATTAGGTTTAAGCATTGGATCTTGGCGTGAATCAAAGGTTACGTTCTCAAACTTTTGTTTATGATTCTTGCTTCGTTTGGGCTCGGCTGTTATTCACTGTTTGAATTTACTTTCTTCTTAGTATACCATTAAATCTAGAAGATTTGTGTGAGTCAAAATGTTAGTTCAAGTATGAGGAAATGTTGGCTAAATAGTCACCAGAAAGCTATCTTATGTCAAAACTACGAATACAACTATCCAAAGCATGTTATAAACTTTGTTTTATTATATACGAATATATTTATAATTCAAATAGAAAAGTGAAAACCATGGGGATTACAGTCTCCCCTACTTTAGGGAATTTCGTCCCGAAATTTATTTAATAGGAATCGATCACTCAAGTGGTCATTATTTCTTTTGACTTGTTTTGTTTCATCTAACATTTGGTTATTGATTTTTAGGGATTTATTAACTTTGGTAATTGATTGAATGTTGATAGAATTTTAATTATTACTGTTATAGGATAGCGTCTCAAAATTTAGACAGTGAGACCAGTAATTAGAATCTTAGGACGTTAAAAAAAGTTTTTTTTTGTTCTAGAATTTTGAAATGCGAATGAACTTTAATCAGAATAGGTATGGTAACGTACTCATACTTTAAAATTTGTATGAAACTAGTTTGCTATGAGGGTTTTAGATTTAATGATAGTTGACTCAACTCATGGTGAGATTAACCGCAAAGGTATTTGGATAACTTAGTATACTACTTTATTTGTCGATTATTCTTGATTGAAGAATGGTTCACTCGAATTGTAGATTAAATTGACAAATCATATTCTTGATCAAGCTTTCGGTGCTACTATCAATGTATTAGTGGTGCTTATATATAGGGTATACCGCAGCCAACCTACCACATCACTAATACCTTGATAGCATTCCAATTACCTACCAAGACTATCCTAAACCTAACTACATTTGAATATATGCATGAATACTTGACTATCTTTAGAAATTGTGTGAGCTTAGAGATATAATCAATTGCAATCTTGCAATCGAATCTCATAGTTATATGGATTTCTAAATGATTGATTTTGAATATACGAATGATACTGAATACACTAGTATGTGATATTATATAGTTATGATAACTACTTATCATTAACCTTAGTTATGATATCACTGAATCTATGAATAATTGTTTAAACATACGAATATAGAATAACTCATATAAGAATCATTAGCATGATTCCTATGGTTATCTATATCCTTAATTTGACCTAGTGTAAGAATACACACCAAAATTAGAAATTGAGTAAAAATTGATTTAACTAGCATGATTTCTCGAAACTGTAGATTGAATTGACTACTCTAGCCCTTGATCAAGCTTTTGATCCTACTACCAATGTACCGGTAGTGCTTATATATAGGGTATACCGCAGCCAACCCACCACACTACTAATACTTTGATAGCATACCAAACGCCTACCAGGGGTGACAAGAACTTTAGACAAACTTGAATAGGTGTGGGAGACTTTGACTTGCTTTTAAAAAATTGCATGAGAATAGAGGTTTTCAGTAATTAAATTTTTGCAATGGAATTTCTCGGTTGTAACGTATGAATTGATAGATGATCGATTTTTGGATAAACGAATGATGTAGAATACATAGATTTTGATATTATATAAGCTTTGATTGTTGTGATAACTAATTATCATTAATCTTAGCTATAATATCATGAAACTTTTGAATCTTTGTCTAAAGGTATAAATATAGAATGATTTGTCTAAAATTCAATAATATGATTCATGTGGACTTATTTTAAAATTTTATATGGAATCACCCATACTTCAATTCGTAAGTCCATATTATGTCATTCTATTGAAATCTAAACATAACATAATAGGAAGTAAATGTTTCTTGGTTAAAATACTAAAAGCAAAAATCATTATAACTTGTTTGAAACATAGAGAATGATTTTTCAGAATTGGATACCAAATGACATGTTAGAATTATTAGGCATAATATCCTAGTGGGTTTATAAATTATTACATAGACATCATGGTTAAAATAAGGTATGTGATATAATAACTTTATAGATGTAGTGACAAGTCACTAATCAAAAGAATCATATCATCAAATTTTCTATCACGAGTTTGGATAATTAAAATATGTAATATTATAACCTTTTATATTTGTTGATGAATCACTATCACTAATTCTTGAGTAAAATATTACTTGTTTTCTTGAATCAAAATATACATCATGAATAAAAGAAAGGTAACATCATAACCTTTCAGATTTAGTGATGTATCACCATCACTGATCTCAGGTTTAATGTTAGTTAAATCATAACATAGTTAACACAGAACAAGGAGAGATGATACCATATTATGTGGGACATAGTAATGAATCACCATTACTAATGTCAAGTATGATATCATGGAGTTCTAAAAACAATAGCATATACATTATCAATCCAAGAAAAGTAACACCATGAAATTTAGATGTAGTGATGAATCACCATCACACATCTTAGGTATAATATTACTAATTCCTGAATCATAACATACGTAACATAAATCAAAGAGAATTGACATCATATCTTGTGAGACACAGTGATGAATCACCATCACTAACCTCAAGTATGATGTAGGTTTAAGAATTAAAACATAGGCATTATCAACCTAAGAAAAATAACACCATAACCATTTGATATTGTAATGTATCACCATCACGACTCTTAGGTATAATGTTACTAACTTCTTGAATCATAACACATGCAACATAGAACAAAGATAGATGATATCATATCCTGTGAGAATGGTAATGAATCACCATAACTATCCTCAAGTATGAATCATGGAGGTATTGAATCATAACATATTCATTATAAATCCAAAGAAAGGTAACACCATTGCCTTTAGATGTAGTAATGTATCACCATTAAAATCTTAGCTATGATATTAATAACTTTCTTGAATCATAACAAATATATTATTCAACAAAAGAAAAAAATAAAATCTTGATTATGATATAAAGGAGTTGTTGAATCATAACATATACATTACTAATCCAAAAAAAGATAACATCATAACTCTTAGATGTAGTGATGTATCACCATCACAATCTTAGGTATGACATTATTAACTTTGTCGAATTATAACACATATATTATTATTCATCAAAGGAAATGACATCATAGCTTGTGAGATGTAGTGATGGATCACCATCACTAATTTTAAGTATGATATCATAAGATTTGGAATTGTAGAAGCAATGTATTGAAATCATTTTGAATCAGATTATAAATTTTAGGGAGTAGCATCCAAGTTGGACACTTTTTGACTTATTAGAATTAATGTTGTTTGCAAGATGAGTCATGCTTTGGCCTATAGGTAAAATACTCTCATTAAGAATCCCTAGGAAAGCTAGACTGGTCCCTCGTCAGGGATTATGAATCGCTTTCCTAGACAGGAGTCTCAACTATCGATATTCACCCTTCCGGTTACTACATGTTCATTTTAACAAACTTAATTCTAATGAGAATTCGAATCAAAATTGAACGGATAATAGAATCAAAAATAAGTAAATCGTTTTGAACTCGGTTGAAAACATAAGGAATGATATTCAAAATTGAATACCAGGTGACATATTAGAATCATTTTAGTTTGTAAGGTGTTTGGTATTATATGCTTTGGCCTATAAGTGATTGTACTCTCATCAGAAGTCCCCAGGAAAGCTAGACAGGTCCCACAGTACTTCGGGGATTTATACGAATAGCTTTCCTAGACAGGAATTCTAACTAACGGTACTACACTCTTCCAGTTAGTACATATCCACCTCACCAACTTAATTCTAACGGGATCTTAAAATCAACATTGAATTTCCTATTTCGTCTAAGGAATAATATTAGGCATTAAGCCTAATGGGTTTGAATTCCTACCATCTAATGATTGTTTGTTTGTGTGTGAGTTTGGGAATAGACTTTTGAAAGCAAATTATAAGACAATTGCTTAAACTAAGTAATCCTCATGATAAGAAGTTATCTTAAACTAAGGCATTTCCTAAGTAAGGGTAAGCAAAGGCATATTAACAACTATGGCATTCCTCTATGGTATCATGTATATATCACACATGGTATATATATGTAACCCATATAATGAATAATCATAGCACATAAGCAAGTAATAAACAAGCAATATTAACATGAGATACTCATGTTTGGGATAGCTTAGTTATAGTCTAGGCCACCATTTTCTAATAACCTAGATCCCTATAACCATGGCTCTGATACCAATCTGTCACACCCCAACCGACGACGGAATACGTCGGGGCGCGAGTTTGACTGTTCATTAGCTCATGATGCTATTATAACGTTTCGATATTTGATGCATCATTATTACAAATTAAATTCAATATTCATTAATTACTAAACAAAGATTACATAACTTGAATCAAAGTATTACAATTGAAAAGTCTATACATTTGTTTCATTGTTTAAACTAGGTCCCTAAGCCTATCTTATGTCTTCATCATGCTTCCTTATCCTGTTACACATGTAAAATAGAGTTTGTCAACTATTTGCATAGTTGGTGAGATCACACACTAAGTTTAAATAATAGGTATAAAAAGGATGCAAACTATAGCCTAACTAGATATGTATCATAAGCATAGCATGAATACAAATTTGAATAAATTGAATGAATGAATGAATGAATAACAATTGCTTGTGTCCAAACTAGTATCCTTACAACATGTTAATTCAAGTCTGGCCATACTATAAATTAACAGTTATAATTCAACCAGTTTGCTAGGTGTACTTTTCACCTTTTTCACACAAAGGCAAAAGCCTTTGCGAAGATAGTATCTAACCATCTTAGGCTACTAAGTACTAGATTGCTTGACTGGCAACACACATAGAATCAACACATTGTATAAGCCTAGCCTCTAACACATAAAGCTAACTAGTCTAAGGCTTGCATCATATATTGAATGAATAATAGATTGAATGAATAATAGATTGAATAAAGTTTGAATAAGACATGTGTAACATCCCAAAAACAAAAATGTAAAAGGGAGTGTGAAGAAACTCACCTTAATGGTTCTCGAGGAAACTAGTATAATGAAGAAGAATCAAGATCAACAGTTGTATCAAACTAGACGCCCTGAGGATTGAACGTTCGTGGCTAGACAGCAGCTCAAAGGATCAAGTATACGATCCGAATGCAAACGTGGTTCAACCTAGTCAAACGAATGCAACAAGGATGGGTAAAATTTATGCTAGGCATAGCTAAATGAACGGACATCATAGGCCGGACTCGTTGGCTTAACGAGCCTCTACAAGACTACACCAACTCTAAAGGCGACCTAAACAAGGCAACCTAAACAAACCTAATGCCGACAACTAATAACCTAAGCTCAACTACTTAGACTAGAAAAAAATAAATAAATGAATAATGAAAAGAAGAAATGAAAAAGAAAATTACCTCAAAGAAAACTTTACAAACGAGACGATCTCGAAGCGCAGCACCTCCTCGCCAAGAGCATAAAAAAAAAAAAAACTACTACGTTCAACATCCCAATGGATGTTGAACTTCTAGAACCACCAAAATTAGGTTATTCTACTTGTTTATACTCAACTAGGAGTTGCAAAGCTATAAGGGGCCAAGCAAGGATATTTATAGGTGTTTAAAGAGGAGAATATTGGTTTCATGGGTGATGTGGGATGGGTTTTTATGCAGAATTCGCGTCTGCCAACTGTCAACAAACATTAAACTTGTTTTCGCGATTCCCGCTTCGTTATAACTCCGTTTTGCGCATGGTTTTCGCCCACGTTCATCGTTTTCAGAGTACTATCATATGGAAGAGATTAATCCAACATTCATGGTGTCGAGAATTAGGTTTAAGCATTGGATCTTGGCGTGAATCAAGGGTTACGTTCTCAAACTTTTGTTTATGATTCTTGCTTCGTTTGGGCTCGGCTATTATTCACTGTTTCAATTTACTTTCTTCTTAGTATACCAGTAAATCTAAAAGATTTGTGTGAGCCAAAATGTTAGTTCAAGTATGAGGAAATGTTGGCTAAATAGTCACCCGAAAGCTATCTTATGTCAAAACTACGAATACAACTATCCAAAGCATGTTATAAACTTTGTTTTATTATATACGAATATATTTATAATTCAAATAGAAAAGTGAAAACCATGGGGATTACAAATCACTGTAAAATTAATTTGTTTATTCAACACTTGGTTTTTTATTCAATTTTAATATGAATCAGTTATTTATTTTCAAGATTCCAAATATAGGACTTATATACAGTTCAGGAGTTTTCTTGAAAACCTAATCTTACAAAGAAAACACATATGAGTCCCTCGTTTGGAATCCAAAAAATAAATATGTTGTCCACATGAGAAACCAGATAAAGTTTAAGAGTTTTCCCTATAAGATTGAGTTTTCACAAGTTGTATGTATGTATGTGTGTGTATGTATATGTATAAACTATAATATATTTTTTATATTTAAAATAATATAACACACATATATACACACACAAAGTATATAATCCTTGATACTAATACAACCTTAACCCACATTTTCATTCCTTATGAGTTTAGTACTTCACACAACTGCAACCCTTATATTTTGGTTTTTATACTAACATCTCACAAGTTCTACAACTTTTTAATGATGAATTATGTTATTAGTTAATTGATTTTCTTAAATTGCTGAGTTTGAGATTTGTATAAACATTTTAAATTTTTATTATATTTTATTTTAACTGAACCAAAACGAATAAAACCAAGCCGTTTGGCTTGTAAACGAGTCGAGTACAAACACAACATTTGGTTCGGCTTTGAAAATCCGAATCAAGCCGAGCTTCTTGGTTGGTGACGAGCTGGGTAAGAAAAAAACACTAATTTCAGCATCGCCAAATCAAGCGGCTGGGAGAAGGATACAAAGATGGAGTGAAAGAAAGGATATCAGAAGCCAACTATTACTATATATACCTGATGTGACAGAAGCTACCAGCTGAGAGAAGCACAATAGAAAGGTAGATGAAGGTGGTCGCTTTTTGCAACAAAAGCTTCTTCAACGCAAATGAAGGGAAGATAGGACGGAAGCTGCTAGAGATAATATATACACAACAAAACGCCAATGTGGGACTAGCCTACTTGGTAGAGGCTTGCCTCTTAGAATGGGAGGTCATGGGTTCAATCCCATGCAAGGGTGTAATTTAGGTGGGAGTAACTTTAGCCGTTCAAAATATATATATATACACACACACACAACAAAACACACATATATGTTGATACCAAAGTCAACAGTGTTTTTTTGTGAGACAATATTTTTTGTTATATATATATATATATAAGGGATGGTTCGAATGTTAACTATTCTTTATTGCGTTAACCGAGTAACTATATCTTATTACTTTGGGGCAAACGTTAAAGTAATCTAAATGTTTTATGTTTTTTCTTCTTTTTTATCAATGTAAGTGGACCCTACATTAATTAAAAAAGAAAAAAAAACATACACCTTTAGATTTACTTTAAGACTACGCGGTGTGCCGGGTGAGTGAGCGTGGGTTGGGGAGTGAAAGGGTGTGGAACACCGCCCCCTCCGGGGCGCGGAGGACTGGGCGTGAGTGGGGCAACAACACAAAGGACCGTTGGAAGCTTTCAATTCGACCGTTGCCAACATTAAAAAAAAGCAAAAAACAAAAAACTTACTTATTTAAACCACATTCAACACAAAAAATCTCCCACTCTCAAAATTTCAAATTACTTCTACTTTTTTAACAAAAAAAAAATACTTTCCATGGATCCCAACCAAACACCAAACCAATACATGAACCCAAGCACCCCACCTAACCGAAACCCGAATACCCCACCACCGAATTGGTTCTTCAACCGTTCTCCAATGAATCCTTTTTGTGATTCAAATTGTTATCGACCGCATTTTGAATCGAGTCCACAACAAGGGTTTTACACCTTCGCTGAATATGGTTCGAGTCAACAAACGCACGGGTTTGCTCAACTATCTCAGGATAAAGTTGTACCCGAGACTCAACCCTCTACCGATGCCGGTCCAAGCACGCAACCAACACAAAGGCGTAAACAAAAAAAAACAAGTTGAGGATACCGAACCTGTTGTGGTAGCTCCAACCCGTCCCGAAAAATGGACACAGGAGGAGGAGTTTGCACTTTCAAAAGCTTGGGTTGATGTGTCGGAAGACCCAATTGTTGGTAATTACTTTCTTTTTATTTTATTAAATATTGTTAATTTATTTGTTTAGAATTGTTAATATTTTTTTTTATATATTGTTTATAGGTCGTAACCAAAAAGGACCGGACTTCTGGAGTAAAGTCCGAAGTCATTTTATCCAAGCCATGGGTCGTGGGGAGTATCGTACAAACGATATGATCTCTAGAAAATGGCGGGACATTAGCCGAAAGGTTAAAAGGTTCAACGGGACTTATTCCCAAAAATGGCAAACTCGCCGGAGCAGCCAAAGCGACGCAATGATTGAGAGTGAAGCGGTCGATCAATTCCAGCAAGAGTTTAACACCGCTTTCACGCTTAAACGGAGTTGGGAGATTTTGAGGAAATGTCCTAACTGGGTTAGAATCCCCGACTGTTCAACCCTCGGCCTCAAAACGATCAAAAGCATCGTCTACCGATAGCCTCGGCTCGTCGGATGCTCGAATTCAAATAAATCTAAACGAGCTCGATGAAGAAGAAGAAGACGACGACGAGATAGAGGATTTGACCCGTCCGATTGGGAGAGATCGTGCAAAGGCCGACCGAGCAAGGGCGAGACGGGGCTCTTCATCTCAAATGACCCCGGATTATAACCAAGGAATGAAAAACTTATCTCAACGAATCAGTGACTTTAACGAATTAAAACGGGAACGTCAACGATTGGTAGAGTTGCAACTTCTATTCACCAACACCGACCACTTAACCAGGGCCGACCGTGAAATTGCCGAGCAGAAGAAGGAAAAAATTCAAAATAAATATAGAGATAATTAGCTTTTTTTTATTAATTTGTAATTTTTATTTATAATTTTATGTAATTTTTTAATTTATAATTAATTATATCTACTTATTTAATTAAAAAAAAAAAGATGGCGTGGAGTGGGTGGTTGTGGTGGGTGCCTACGTGGCGCATATGTGGAGTGGTTGGACCAAGGGGCATACCACATGGTCTAATGTGGGCCCCAAAGTAATAAGATGTAGTTATTCGGTTAACGTAATAAACATTATTCGGTTAACGTAATAAACACTTGTATTTTTTAAACATTCGTAACTTTTATATACATTATTATTTTTTTAATAAAAATTTCACTATTAAATTTGTAACTTTTTTATCTTTAATTCAAGTATAGTTTTGTCAAAAAATTTTAAAATGTTCGTAATTTGCACCGACGTAACGAGCTATTACATTGATGCAACGGCGTTTTGCACTGACGTAACGAGCTAAATTTTTTCAAAGTGTTCATAATTACACTGATGTAGTGAGCTGAATTTTTACAAAGTTTTCGTAATTACACTGATTTAAGGAGCTGGGTTTTTTCAAAGTGTTCTTAATTTTTTAAAATATTAATGAACTAATTTTTATAATAAAAAATTATTTTTAACAAGACGGAAAGATTTTACGTTGGTGTAATTACGAACGCTCGAAAAAATGAGAAAATTACGAACGCTCAAAAATAATCTGTAAAACATTTTAAAGATGGAAATATTTTGAAAAAATGAGAGAAAATTATTGTATTTATTACTCGTTACGTTGGAGTAATTACGAACGCTCGAAAAAAATTCAAAAAAAAATTGGCATGACTATAATGGAATTAACGAGAAAAATATAACGAGTTTAATGGTGTAATTTTTATAAAAAAAATAACATAGTATAAAAAAGTTATAAGTGTATAAAAATCAAGGGAGAAACTTTGATTTAAAAAAAGGAAAATTGATGGATTTTTAAGAGTGTGACACTTGTCACTCTCTTATTAAATCTGACTTTTTTATATTAACTGAAATGACTGAAATATTCTTTTTAATTTTGAAAGGTTAGGTGACACATGACTATCTTATTAAATTTAGAAATTTAAAACCATTGGATTTGAGTTATTGGGTTAACACAATTATGGTGGGTTCTTATTTGAACCATATCCTATATATATATATATATATATATATATATATATATATATATATATATATATATATATATAGGGTAAGAATATTCTAAAATGGCTTAAAACCTTAAAAAGCCTAAGAAACAAAAAAGAGTGACATGTGAATTAGAATCCTAAGGGTAAACATGTTAAAACAAAAAATGAACTTGTACATGCAAGTCACATGCAAATTTCTCTCATTTTTTAAACGCTCATAACTTTTTTGTACATTAATATATTTTTTTAAAAAATTACACCATAAAATCAAACGTTTTTTTACCTTTCTAAAGAATATAATATTAATATATTTTTTTAAATAAAAATAATGACTTAAACCGAGTTTTATGAACTATTCCTTTTTATGGTGTTTTTCAAATGTTATTTAAACAGAATCTTATGGTGTTTTTTTGTAACGTATCTCTACATTTTATGATGTTTATGTTTTATGGTGTCTTTCAAGTTATTTATGGTGTTAACATTTATGGTGTTTATGATGTTTAGAGGTTAATGAAATTAAACAAAGCATTTTATGGTTTTTTGAACACAAAAAACACCATAAACACTTTTTTGGTGTTTTTTTTGTAACACATCTTTACATATTATAGTGTTTTTCGAATTATTTTATGGTGTTTATGATATCCAGGTGTTAATGAAAATTAAAAAGGTGATTTTATGGTTTTTTAACTTAGCTTTATGGTGTTTACGCGTTTTTTCGAAATATTTTATTATATTTATGATGTTAATTTTGTGGTGTTTATGTTGTTCGGATATTCATGAGATCAAAGTTGGACATTTTATGATATTTTTGTGTTCAGTGTGATGAACATCTAGAGAAAACACCATAAAACACAAAATTCATATACATCAATTCAGGTCGGTTTTTTTATATAGCAATATTATACTTGTTGAAAAGATTAAAAAATGCAGTATTTTATGGTGTAATTTTTTTCCGAAAAAAGTAACGTATAAAAAAGTTATAAACGTTTAGAAAAAATAGATCGAGGGAACTTGTTAAAAAGTCAACAATGACTAAAATATCCATTATACCCCTTCAACCACTTAAATTCCCTCTTAATTATCTCCAATGATGTGACAGACTTACAACCATTCATCTCAAAAATCAATGGGTTAGATTTCTTCCTACACTTTTTATAGTTTTTCACCTTTTTAGCCTAACCCTATGAATGATCAAATAATAACCCTCCCTTATTGCGAGAACCCGTGTTAACCCGACATTTTTTGCCCGAATCTTTGTTTTCTTTTTTTCATGGTTTTTGTTATACATAAATAGGGGGGGTTTCTTTTTTGTGTTTTTGCTAATTCATCACCGTTTAGAAATTATTTACAACCATAAGTAAACGTAAGTTACTTACATTAAGTAACTTACGTTTACTTACGGTTGTAAATAATTTCTAAACGGTGATGAATTAGCAAAAACACAAAAAAGAAACCCCCCCTATTTATGTATAACAAAAACCATGAAAAAAAGAAAACAAAGATTCGGGCAAAAAATGTCGGGTTAACACGGGTTCTCGCAATAAGGGAGGGTTAACAAAGGAACCATCCCCTATATATATATATATATATATATATATATATATATATATATATATATATATATATATATATATATATATATATATATAGTATAAGGTTTGGCTAAAAAGTCTTAAAACCATAAAAAGTGTGAGAAGAGATCTCAACCATTAGATCAATTGGCTTTGTGGTTGAGATTAATGTGGTGGTATTTTCGTAAATAGTTATAAGTTAAAACCATCGGTAGGGGTAGAATGGAAAGATCTAGCCAAAAACCTGCACATGCAAGTCATATGCATTTTCCTCCATCTTTTTTAAACGTTCATAACTTTTTTATATGGTACTATTTTTTTTAAAAAATTACACCATAAAATCGAGCATTTCTTTATCTTTCTAACGAGTATAATATTAATATATTTTTTAAAAGTAAAATAACAATCTAAACTGGGTTTTGCGAACTGTATGTTTTGTGGTGTTTTTCCAATATAAATTAAACTGACTTTTTATGGTGTTTTTTATACATCTGTACGTTTTATGGTGTTTTTAAAGATATTTTATGGTGTTAACATTTTATGGTATTTTTTGTGTTTGTATATTAATGAAACTAAAACAGAGAATTTTATGGTGTTTTTGAAAACTAAAAACACCATATAAACACCTAAGTTTGTACGTGGTGTTTTTTAACTTAGTTTTATGGTGTTTTTAAGAGATTTTTTTATTGTTTATGGCGTTTTTTCAAGATATTTTATTGTGTTTATGATGTTAACATTTTATGGTGTTTATTGTATTCGGATATTCATGAAACTAAAACCGGGTATTTTATGGTGTTTATAAACACGAAAAACACTATAAATTGCTTAGTTTCATAAACATCCGAAAACACCATAAAAAAACAATCAGTTTCATAAACATTTTATACATGGTGTATTAAATCTGGACATGGTGTTTTTATTTTATACATAGCTGTGTTAAGTTTGTACGTGACGTTTTTACATTGGTTTTTTTTTGTTTGTGCATGATGTTTTTAGACTATATGTGTTGTTGTTAATATGAACATCATGTTTAAGTAGTTTACACATGTTATTTTACATTTAAATTACACAATTGAAAAAACGCCATGTGAAAAACACAATGTGTAAAATCACGAAGTTTAGAACGTCATGTTTTTTAGTGTTGAAAAACGCCATAAAACACCATGTGCAAAATTACATAGTTCAAAAAACGTCATATGTGAAATTGCGTAGTTCAAAAACGCCATAAAACACAATGTGTGAAATCATTTAGTTCAAAAACACCATGAATAAAATTACAATTCAAAAACACGATGAATAAAATTACAGTTCAAAAACACCATGCATAAAAATTGCAGTTCAAAAACACCATGCACAAAATTATAGTTCAAAAACATCATAAATAAGATGGTAATTCAAAAACACCATAAAACGTCTGTTTAAATTATACAGTACAAAAACGACATAAACACCATGTGTAAATGACGCAACTAAAAAACGTGGTGTTTTGTTTATGTTCAAAACACCATAAAACATCTTCGCAAATAGAAAAACACCATAAAAATGCACAAGTTTTAAGAACAATCAGTTTTGTTCTTTTTCTATTTTTAAATATAACAATATTATACTTGTTACAAAGGTAAAAAAAATGATTGATTTTATGGTGTAATTTGTTTAAAAAAATGTAAATGTATAAAATAGTTACATACGTTTAAAAAATTTGGTGGAATTAACATGTGACTTGCATGTGCAGCCTTCATTTATGTGTTGACGTTTATACCCTTTAACCTAAAATACACGTGTCACATTCTTGTGGCTTCTCACGCTTCTCATGGTTTTTAGCCTTCTTAAAATATCCCTCCCCAATATATATATATATATATATATATATATATATATATATAATATGGGTTAATGTAGACCACATATTTATTTTCAAGATTACAAATCAATGGCTCACATATGGTTTAAGGGTTTTCTCTCTAAAATTGGGTTTTCATTAGATTCAATTCCTATATATATATATATATATACACACACACACATATAGTGTTAGGATCAAATACAAATTGGTAGTTTTTGTAAAAAGTGTAAAAAGCAAAGTGTTATTATAAATAAGAAAGTGTTATTATTAACAAAGAACTGTTAAATATTATAATAACAATTTTTTAATATTATAATAGCACTTTGTTATTTATAATAACACTTTGTTATTTATAATAACACTTTGTTTTTTACACTTTTTTTACAAAACTATCACTTTGTACATTAACCTTATCCAGTGTTAATCAAATACAAATTTGTAGTTTTGTAAAAAGTGGAAAAACAAAGTGCTATTATAAATAAGAAAGTACTGTTATTAACAAAGAACTGTTAAATATTATAATAACACTTTATTATTTATAATAACACTTTGTTTTTTACACATTTTACAAAACTATCGCTTCGTACGTTAAGTTCACCATATGTATGTATACATACACACACACAGAGAAATATATATATATATCTTATCTTATCTTACTATACTAATAAACAAAAATATATGTTGCCACTTGTCATGTTTTTATGCCACTTTTTCCACATGTCAACTTTTTATCAAATTCATTTAATTCTCTCATGTTAAATAATAATTATATTATCTTTCTTATTAAATAATTATAATAATAATGACTAACAATATTTTTTATCTTTAATTTTTTAAAATAAGAAATAATTTATTTTCTAGAAAATCAAAGTTAAATCAAATAAGTTTTCTTTAAAAATGATATTTTTACTAAAAAAATAATAAACTATAAACCCGTGTTTTAAACAATAAGATTTTTATAAATCAATGATATTTTTTTAAATTTATTTTGCAACCAAAGTAAAAAAAATGAGTGAAAAGGTTACACTTTTGGCCTTAATTATATTTAAATTGAGTCATTAAAATTAAATAATTATATAAATTATATTTTTTACCTTCTTGATTTATAAAAGTTAGCCTTTGATAGAATATAAACTGAAATTTTATAATCAATTAGTTTAAATATAATAATTGTTACAAATCAAAAATATCACATATCATTTGTATTGTTATTAAACTTTTTTATTGATGCTTTATTACTTAAAGCATTCACTAATATGTAAATTAATTATTTTATCTTAAAATATCGTTTTATAATTTTTAAAAATTTTTATTACTAATTATTTAATATTTTATATTAAACCCGTGTAATACACGGGGTAATAATCTACTATATAGGAGCCGGATCGGATACAAAGGGATATTAACGTGAGAAGCGTAGGAAGCCATAGTTTTGTTACACGTGTAATTATTTTGATTTGGACGGAGGGTTAAAATAGGTATTTTGTTCAGAAACATGTTTAAGGTAATGATTGAGATATTTAAAAACGTTCCTAATAATCCGCAAAAAAGTTATTTCATTGAATTTTTTATTAATAAGCGGTTTATAATCGATTAAGCATTTTTTTTGTTTCGATCAACAATCAAATCTGAAGAAGAAAGACTGTGTATTGCTTTTCGAGTGGTCATTTATATATAATAAGATGGAAGAAATTAGAGATCGAGAAGGTATTTTGTATATTATTTTTATCATTTGAATCAAAATTATTAACACGTGTTTGTCATTTTGTTAACAAGTCGAAATTGTAGATTGAAAAATTGCTTTTTTATTTGTGAGTAAACATTATAAAATTTGTACAATGGAGAGTGGTACGTATAGTAAAAATCAAGATGTTTAATGGAATTGGATGAGAAAATCAATGTTATATAGATTAAGTATGTGATTTGATAATAATGGTACGTAATTACTATAAGAGTAGATATAGTACGTAATTATGCATGTGTTTTGAAATGCGAATGAAGGATTTTTAATATAGGTTATCAAACTATTGGAACGTAATTATTATGAGAGTTTTTTTATAGTACGTAATAATGCATGTTTTTTTGTACTTGAATACATGATGTTTAATAGAGGAAATAACAGTTGGGTTGGAACGTATTTCACCTACATCAGGGAACGAATACTACAAACCTGATGTCCCATTATCTGCAAAGCCAATAGCAGGGATGCGTTTCTCTTTGATTGAACATGCATTTGATTTTTACCAAAATTATGCAAAAAAGTGTGGATTTATTGCTCGTAAAGGTTCTCAATATTGTATAGGGAAAGTTATAAAGTTGAAATATTTTGTATGTTCAAATGAAGGAAATAAGCCTTTCAGATATTTGATTAAAAATGATAATAATACGGACAAGGGAAAGCAAATTAAGTGTAGGAATAGGCCTACACAAAGAACTGGATGTTTGGCTCATATAGTTCTGAAGTCAGATGATGGTATTACATTTAAAATCAATAAATTTATTGAGGAACATAATCAAAGTTTGGTATTGCAAGACGATATACATTTGCTGCCATCATGTAGGAAGTTAACATATGAGCAGATGCAGTTGATGTGCTCATTGTCTAAGCATAATATTGGTCCTGTTAGAGCTTTTAACATGATGCGTACCAAGTACGGGGGTTTTGACAAAGTTAGAGTTACATCTGTTGATTGCAAAAACTTCAAAAAGCAATTGAATTTGTTTGTTGGTGAGTATGATGCACACATGGTAGTGAATATGTTGCTTAAGAAGAAGGAGTATGCCACAGATTTCTCTTTTGAGTATACCATGGATAACAAAAATCAGTTAATTGGATTGTTTTGGGCAGATGGTCATTCAAAGAAGAATTATATAGTATTCGGTGACGTTGTTTCATTTGATGCTACATTTAGGACAAACAAGTAAACAAAAAAAACATATATTTGAGATGGTTTTTGTTTATTTTTACAATTAATGGTTTCTGAAACATTTAGATGAAATATCTGATATTTTTTATTTAATTTTGTAGATACAAAATGGTCTTTGTTCCTTTTACTGGTATTGATTACCACCATTGCAATATCAGCTTTGGAGTTGCATTATTAGATTCTGAAAGTATTGCATCATACAAATGGCTATTAGAGTGTTTTACAGGTGCCTTTGGTGTTGCCCCAAAAATTGTAGTTACAGATCAGGATACAGCTATAAAACAAGCTGTAGAAGCTGTTTGGCCGTCAACCAGACACAGATTGTGTATGTGGCACATAATGACAAAGGTTTCAGACAAGGTATGTAATGTTTTAACACTCGATTAAAATGGAACGCGATTTTAAGTATCATAGTACGTGATTTAGTTATATTGTACATTCAGACATTTTTTACAATAGGTTTTAAGAAGATGGTACGTGATAATATAATAAATTAGTACGTTATTTGTTGTTTTTTTAAATATAGCATGTTTAAACATTATTATATTATATATATATATATAGGTTGGGACTGCATTATGCAACAATGAGGATTTTAAGAGACACATATGTGACATAGTTTGGACCGATTCAGTGTCTCCTTAAGATTTTGATAGAGAATGGTTGTCAATTATAGATGATTATGAGTTAAGTAATAGTGATTGGTTTGGATATATGTTTGAGACAAGGGACATGTGGATTCCTGCGTTTTACCGTGACGAGCCGATGTCAGGTCTTATGCGAACCACTTCAAGATCTGAGAGTGAAAACCACTATTTTGGTCAAGTTTCTAATTGTCAACTAACTTTGCTCGAGTTTTTTACTCATTTTGACACTGCTATGGAGGCTCAAAGGCATTTGCATAGGAAGAATGATCATACATCTAGAAATACAATGGCTGACATGTGGACAGATTGTTCGTTAGAAAAGCAGGCGCACAAAATATATACGAGAAGTATCTTTTTTTATGTTCAAGAAGAAATTTATGATTCAATTCACAGTTGTCTTTCTGTTTGTACATCACAATCAGGTGATTATACCAGATTTGATATAAGGGATCTTAAGGCAAAAGGAGGAGGATATTTGCAGGTATGTATTTTTGTTACATTAACATGGTAAGTGATATAGTAAGTAACACGAATAACATGGTATATGAAGTAGTACGTGATTTAAGTTAATAAAGTAAAAGTGTTTGTTATTGCAGGTGTTGTATTGTCAAGAGGATGGTAATGTAACTGTTATGTGTAGTTGTAAGCGTTATGAACAGTAAGGTTTATTATGTCGACATTGTTTTTACGTTTTAAGGCTATGTGATGTAAATGTATTTCCTGAGAAATACATTTCCAGAAGATGGACGAAAGATGTTGTCCCAAATATGTCAAACAGTTACATTATAAACCCACACATTTTGAGTGGAATAGCTCCTGAAGTTGATAATGTGGTACGTGACATAATGTCTTCATGTGAATATATTTTTAACAAGTTGGTGAAAGACATGAAAAATGTAACATCCCAAATTTTTCTAAGATACAAGTTATTGGAACTTACGAATGGGTAACGGATAATAAGCTTGAAGGAAAGTAGACGAAAAATAACCAAGTTGAAGTCCCAAGTTCGTGTACTCGATATGGAACTTCGAGTACACTGTACTCGAAGCTGTACTCGAAATTCTCCAAATTTCGAGTACCAGACACTGCCTATAAATAGCAGTGCCTTGGGATATGTGCGAACCTTTGGCTGAGCACGTTCTCTCTCGAGTACACGAAGTCGGAACCAAGAAACTTCAAGGATCGAGCTTTTGATCGACCAAACGAAGGAGGAAACGCACGGGAATCTACAGGGGTGATCACCTAACTTCAAGTAAGTGTTCTAAATCAAAAAGCTAGGACTTTTATACAAAAGTTAGGATGGTTAAACAAAGGGTGAACTTATGCATAAAGCTCACACCTTTATGCATAAAGTTCATAACTTTGAGGTTCCAATACGTTGGTAACAATATAAGGAACCTAGAACTAGCTCCCCAAGGTCTTAGATGAATTTCTGAGATGTTTAATGACAAAATGATGAGTACACGAAGCTATGCACTAAGGGTACTCGAAATCATACTTAGAATTTCGTGTACATGAGTATTTCGAGTACATGAGTATTTCGAATACAATGGCTATTTCGTGTACATGGAATTTCGTGTACAGGGGTATTTCGAGTACAAAGGCTATTTCGTGTACATGGAATTTCGTGTACAGGGCATTTCGTGAACAAGGGATGTTTCGAGTACATGGCAATTCGTGTACATGAGAACTTAACGAATTTCAAGGGTTTCGAACACTTAGCTAAGTTTCGAGAACTTGGATTCAGAAAGGGGGACTAGTAGGCTATGAGGACTTAGAATAATTTCTAAGTCTAAGTATGTGATGTGATGGTATGTGACGATATGATGTAACTGATATAGGTCCTTAAGGCCCTAGCTAAGGAGTTCGGCTAAGGTTAACAAGAGTCTACTGTCAGGTGAGTTCTAGACGCTCTCTTTTATGTTTAATGTTTTGGGCTGACATACATGCTTGTTGTTATGTCTATAATGTTATGTGCTCATGATGATGATCAATGAATGATGGTATGCCCTGACTATGTATGCATGCGTACGTGTTAGTATGATCTATGCATGAAAGTATGTTAAGTATGATGAATGCATGAGAAATGAATTATGATAATGATTAACATGACATGAAAATGATGCTAGCATTTGATATGATGATGACTTTATGATAACATGCTTCTTGATGATAACTATGAGAATAGTGATAGGAGTATGACAAGGTCCTAGGTTGCTAGGATGGAAGTATGATATGTAGGCATGATGACATGATATTATGATATGCTGATGATGCTAGTATGTTATGATGAACTGTGCATGATGACAGTATGTTATGATGGTATGATGAGACGATGCTAGTATAACATGTCTAAGATGCCATGATGACTGCTATGAACGATGTTATAATGCTAGCAGTAAATGTTATGATGATTATGGTAAAAGATGATATAATGCTAGTATATCATGTATGACGAACGAACGATGTTCCTATACGTGTTATAGGATAAGTATGAAAGATGTACCAGCTCTCGTGCTGGGTAGGTATGATAGTCAACCACGACTACAACTGGGTATGATAGTCAACCACGACTATAACTGGGTATGATAGTCAACCACGACTACAACTGGGTATGATAGTCAACCACGACTATAACTGGGTATGATAGTCAACCACGACTATAACTGGGTATGATAGTCAACCACGACTATAACTGGGTATGATAGTCAACCACGACTATAACTGGGTATGATAGTCAACCACGACTATAACTGGGTATGATAGTCAACCACGACTATAACTGGGTATGGAGCCTGGTGCCGGCATAAGCCCCCTGTTCGTATTGTAACAGTGGAACGTATGATGATGATGATGTAAGGGTGTTATGTGCTAAGGTTATGGACTATGTGTATGAAATGATGTGTATGTTATGTATGCTTAATGTTGTTTTATGAAAACTAGAACTCACCAGCGTAAGCTGACTTGATTTAGCATGTATGTCAGGTTGAAGGTACGATAAGAGAAGGCATGGAGCTCGGGCATCAAGTTAGACGATCCATTGGTTTTGGCAAATCTGATATGTTTTTGATACAGACACTTTAATTGATTTCTGTTTATCAAACTATGTTTACATTTCCGCTGCATGATTATGAAAGTTTTTAGTTTAAGAGCTATGTGTTATGATGAAAACCAACCTCTGTGAGGTGCCCGGTTTCGGGGCCTCACAAAAAAGTTGACAATTTTTAGAGATACTTTAAAAGACATAATGGATCAAACTGATGAAGAAACAAGAGATAGGCCCAATGTAAAACAAAAGGATATTGTCTCATCATTTGTTCTTCAACATGAAGAATCAAGTGTTAATGTTCGGGTACCATCGGGTATTAGGAACAAAGGGTCTGGTTCGCATAAAAGGTTTAAATCTAAACGTGAACAAACAATTAGTAGAATGGGCAAGAGAGCAAGAGGTTGTCATAGCTGTAGACAATCGGGACATGATAGACGTACATGCCCAGCACTTAGAGGAACACACAAAGATGATTAGCAAGTGTTTTAATTTCGTATTTTGGAATTCATCGAATCAATATTTGTATTTTTGAATTATAATTTGTTGGTACGTTATTTTAGTACGTGATTTGTGTGGAATTGAATTATGATAAGTTATATGATAATCCGAGATTAGTACGTGAATATAGTTAGTGATTATATTTGTATTTTCAATATTAACTGGTAAGGGAGTACATGATTATTGGCAAGTGAGGTATGATACGTTATTTTATGGTTGGGACATTATATGTGAATATAGATAGTGATTATATTATATGTTCAATTTAAAAAGTTTACAGGAAGAATGATAAGTGATATTAAGAAGTTTTTATTTATATATATTTGAAAAACTTTAGATTAACAGTATATATAAATAAATTTTTCAGAAATTATACTGTTTATTATTTTTATATAAATGTTGTGTTTGATCTTCATTAAATGAGTTTATTATAGATAGTATTAAATCATTTTTTTATGTATATTTTTCATTATCAATTGTTTAACATTATTTTATAGATAAATTTTATTATGGACAATGTTAATCAGGAAATATTAAAGTACGTAATTAGTACTTAAAGTACGTGATTTGGATGTGTCTTTGATATAGGTAATAAACGTGTAGAGCATGACTTTTTTTGGTATGTTTTTTTATTATATATTAAAGTTTTAGTTAAACATTATATAAGATAAATTTAATAAACAAGTGATAATAAATTTTTGCAAAAGAGAATACTTTATTAAATACCATTAAAATTAAAATAAAACAACAGATTACATATAGGTTTCTAGGAAATCAACTTTCAACTTCATTGAACAACGAAGGGTTTTTATGATGTTAGCAATACCATGAACAAAACGACAAGATCTCGAACGGCATTCGGGGGTAGCTGTAGCAACTGTTTGCTTAGTTCGTCCCTTTTTTTGATCCCATCTTCAAGGCTTTGGAAGTTTTGTTTCAAGACACATATACAGCGCGTCTTTATTGTATTGCCTCATGATCTCGGCAGTGAGTCTTGATTTTTTGTCATTGGATGGTGATGGTGATGATGATGATGATGAAGCCATTTTTTTTATATTGGGTGTAGGATGTTTGATTACTATGACCAGCCATCTATATTTATAGGCTGAATGTATTTAATAGAAGTAAATAGTCATTAATAGAATCCAACTACCGATATTAAAGGAACGGAATTATTACAGTACAACAACCGAAAATATGAAATGGACTGTTAATATTCCTGCTGTACACGTTTTTTTAGTATATATACTAACTGCATGCACGAGTTTTGCATATCAAAAAAACAAATCAAAGAGAAAACAGTTTTTTATTAAAAATCTCAGGGAAAATGGCATCTTCATCATCAAGCTACAAATACCAGAAGGACGAAAAAGCTATAGAAATCCTAGAGAAAAGCTTTGCTAAAGAGAAGAAGGATGACAGGATTATGAGGAACTCGATTGGGATGCTGAATGGGCTAATGATTGCTGACATCAGGTCTAACATTGCAAACCTGAGCGATTTGTTGGATGATACCGGTGAAGGTGCTGAGATGGCGAAGGACTACATGGTCAGTCAGTTAATGATGAATGAGGAGATGCATGCTGTCATTGAGGACCTACTCAAGGTCACCATTGAAAAAATGAAGAAGAAGAGGGAAAGTGTTGATGAAATTAAAAAGTTTTAGGTGTTTGCTTTGTGTGTGGGAAGGGGGGTGGGTGGGTAGGTGTTTTTGTGTATGATAATCATGAATATTTTTGTTTTTTGTATGGATGCAACAATATATATATAAAAATATGTTTTGATGGGGTTTATACATTTGTTAATCGGCCAAGAAACATGCATGAGACGTGATTTTTTACACACAATCATAAAGTGACAACATAAACAATAATATTAAAAACAAAAAAAAGTAATGTATTTGCACAAACAAAAAGGAACAAAACGTGGTAAGATGTATAGATAAGCAAACAAAATACCACACAAACAAACGTATTTTGTTTTACAAGTGTTTTTTCTGCCTTGATTTAATTTGATTTAGTACTGTTTTTGGCCATTTTTTCTTGTTTTGATCAAGGGAATCATGATCTCTGGCCTGAATCACAACATCATCTTTAAGAATGTTTACAGTTGACAGAAGTATCTTACATAGGTATTTGAAGCGCAGTTGGGTTAGTTGTCTATTTTGAGCTTCAGATTCTGGATTAAAACCAGTCTTTCGTTTTTTTAGACCTCCACCCATGTAAGTCTCCATATGCCTCATGGAGAATACACCACAATCAACTCCATTTTTTGTTGTTTTCCATGGAAGATCAAGTAGATTTGGTGTTAGATTATAGATCTTCAACGCATTTGGATGGTCCTTGGTTAGAAGATAGTTGGCAAAAACGTCTTTTTGGATATGTAAAACATGGTACGTAATTTTAGTACGTGGTTTTACATTATGTAACATGGCATGGATAAGAAAAAATAAAGGCATATATACATGGAACGTAATAACAGAACATGATAAAACACTATGTACAAAGGTTAGTAACAAGCACTAACAAAGCTAAATAACAATGGAACGTAATTAAAGTACGTGATTTAATCAACACATAAATTCATACAATGCCTTAAACAGTGCCTTAAACATATGCAACAATGAAGTTGATTAATACAGTGCATTGGACGTGATTTAATAAACACATAAATTAATACAGAAATGAATACAATGGAACGGAATTTAATGTCAAAAGAACAATAACCAAAGAAATTAACACAGTGCCTTAAACATATGCAACAAATAAAGCAAGAACGTTATTTGTAATACGTGATTTTCACTATATAATAAGTAGCAGGTTGAATAATGGTACAAATTTAATGGAACGTAATAATAGAACGTGATTATACATTTATGATCAATAACACATTCTATAAAGAAAGATAATAATCTAGGTGCTTTAAACATAGATTCAATAAACACATAACGAGTAAACACATTAATGCTATACAATTAGCATTTAAAGTAAAAAGAACAATAAACAAAGATACTAATCCAGGCGATTAGTAGGTGATTAAAAGGATGAAAAGGATTACAAGGAGTTACATTTGTTTATGGAACGTGATATTAGTACGTGATATAGATTTTTTAAGCAATGTCAAATTGAATAATGGCAGATTACTAATGGATATTAATATTACCATTGTTGCAGGAATATGGGAGTATCTTTCAAGCTTTATCTGTAACCTCCGGTTACTATTTAACAATTTAAAATAATATCAGAGTTGGTCCCAGCAAATTTTTCAATTTTAAAACCTTGTCTGACCCTCTTTATTTAATAATATTAAACAAAGATTAACGC
Organism: Mikania micrantha; assembly: GCA_009363875.1. Lineage (NCBI taxonomy): Eukaryota > Viridiplantae > Streptophyta > Magnoliopsida > Asterales > Asteraceae > Mikania > Mikania micrantha. The sequence goes on along the minus strand of CM018690.1, from coordinate 3,959,744 downwards.
AAAAGCAAACGTGTCACATATTTTACAATACTTATTTACATAAGTAAGTTTAAACCAAAATTTCACACGTTTGTAACAAGGTTTGTTCGTTCGATTCCTGCTCCACCTCGATCCTTACAGCCGTGTACGTCATATTTGACCTACAAACATCACACAATAATTCCCATTAGTTCATAAGAACTAAGTAAGTAAACCCCAATGGTTTCTCAACAATAAAATGTAAAAATACATTTTTCATAATCAACGTTCAAACTGAGTCATTTCTATTCGAATTGACCCTCACAATATAATAATATTACATTATCAATCATCAACTATTTCTTACAATAGTTTAATTAACATTACACTATGGTGTTCACACTTATGTGTTTCCACCATAGTTAATTGTCAGCATCTCTGACTATCCACACATTTGTGGTATCATAATTATTTCAAGTCTTAAGATGTTCACCCACCAGTACTTCCATCTAAGACAATTGCTAGCACCTCTAGCTATCCACCATTGTGGAGTCATATATAATTTAAGTCTTAAGATGTTCATCCACCGGTACTTCCATCTAAGACAATTGACAGCACCTCTGTCTATCCACCATTGTGGAGTCATATATAATTCAAGTCTTAAGATGTTCACCCACCGGTACTTCCATCTAAGACAATTGACAGCACCTCTGTCTATCCACCATTGTGGAGTCATATATAATTTAAGTCTTAAGATGTTCACCCACCGGTACTTCCATCTAAGACAATTGACAGCACCTCTGTCTATCCACCATTGTGGAGTCAAATATAATTTAAGTCTTAAGATGTTCACCCACCGGTACTTCCATCTAAGACAATTGACAGCACCTCTGTCTATCCACCATTGTGGAGTCATATATAATTTAAGTCTTAAGATGTTCACCCACCGGTACTTCAATCTAAGTGACAGCACCTCTGTCTATCCACCATTGTGGAGTCATATATAATTTAAGTCTTAAGATGTTCACCCACCGGTACTTCAATCTAAGACAATTGACAGCACCTCTGTCTATCCACCATTGTGGAGTCATATATAATTTAAGTCTTAAGATGTTCACCCACCGGTACTTCCATCTAAGACAATTGACAGCACCTCTGTCTATCCACCATTGTGGAGTCATATATAATTTAAGTCTTAAGATGTTCACCCACCGGTACTTCCATCTAAGACAATTGCCAGCACCTCTGGCTATCCACCATTGTGGAGTCATATATAATTCATTCAACAACAAAATTCAATATTTATTATGTGATGTCATAGTTGTGGGATTACTTACCTTAATCAGATAAGAGATTAGCAATTGCAGGCTCCTTTCCTGCTCTATGACTAGTGGTTTGACTTCCACTACCACCACCTAGTTGCAAAATACATATATACAACTAGTTTCAACACGTATAGCACATACAATCAAGTTTAACACACTTGACTGATTTGACTTCCTCAAAGTCAATTCATCACATAACTGACTCTATCTTACTACGTTTAGCAAGTTTTAGTCAATTATCACAATTAATCATGTTTCATGCCTCCCAGGCAATTTATCAAATAATTGATGTTCATAATATTAGTTACGATCTTTTAACCATTTTTATTATTTAATTTTTATTTAAGATCATAACTTGTTAATAATTTTAACATCAATTCATCAAAATCATCATTTAACCTATGGATTATAATCCATAATTTATTTAAAATCATATTCAACCCATCCTGCTAGTTATCACACTATGATATGGGTTTCATAACAACCGGACATTATCCCGGCTTCAAAACGAAGATTTTACCGTCAAAATATCAATTTCTTCGTTTCTAACAATCCCTAGTTATCAACTAGGCAATAATCAATACCCATAATCATAGTATTACAATCAAAACTAGATTTAATCCATACAATATTAAACTAGTAGGATAAAACGAACCGTTACCGGATCTGACGGATTTCTACGGTTAAAACAACGATTGGGACTTGCAGATACGATCTGGGTGCGATCCGGATGTTAAAAACACTTTGAAATGAAGGTTTTAGGCTTACAATTGAAGAATTTTCGTTCTGGAGTCAAGAAGGGTCAAAAATACTGAAAAAATGACGTTTACGATGCGATCTGATCCTTTAAAACACTTTTAACCGACATATGACATGGGGCGTACCGCCCCAGCCCAAAGCTTGGCGTGGGGCGTACCTCCCCAGGGGGTTTTTATCAAATTTTTGATTTTTCTTGTTTTCGCGATTCCGGGAGCATACGAACTCTGTTTTGTGCACGGTTTTCGCCTACGTTCACGATTTTTCGAGCTCTTTCCAATGGTTATAATCTCAAGACCTAAAGAGTTCAAAATATTTGACCTCTTATCTATTTCTATATGCGATTCAGTGTATCTTGAAATCGGAGCCTCGTTTCGCGATTTCGCTTACACTCATTTTCTTCATTTCCGAGTTATGATTCTCGACATGAAATCGGTTGGTCATCTATTTGAATAAGCATTAGGTGATGGATGTTTCTTTGCGATCTACTAACGCCATTTTTCACCTACTATCAACCTGTAATAATTAAAATTGCTAAATCATCGTGGATTTCAAGCACGACCAAATGTGCTCTTGCCATAGATGACGTAATCTCACATATTTTCAAATCACAACAACCACAATCGTTCAATTAACGATTATTCACAATACATTCATTATTAAAAACCGGTTGTTACAAATCTCCCCTCCTTACAAAGGTTTCGTCCCCGAAACCGATTAAACCTCAAAAAGGAAAGGATAATACTTTCTCATTTCATTTTCTGACTCCCACGTAACTTCAGAACCCGTTCTATTTTTCCACTGAACCTTCACCTGACTCAGTGATTTATTCCTAAGTTGCTTGACCTTTCGGTCAAGTATCGCCACTGGCCTTTCTGCATAATTTAATTTATCATCAATTTCAATGTCTTCCAGTGGTACGTACGCAGATTCGTCTGCTAAACATTTTCGTAAGTAAGAAACGTGGAACGTATTATGAATTCCACTTAACTCCTCTGGTAGCTCTAAACGATAAGCAACTTCACCAATACGAGCTATGATTTTAAATGGTCCAATAAAGCGTGGACTTAACTTTCCTCGCTTACGAAAACGTATCACACCTTTACACGGTGAGACTTTCAACAACACAAAATCTCCCACCTGGAATTCAATGAGCCTTCTACGCTTATCACCGTATGATTTCTGACGGTCTTGAGCCGCCTTCAGATGGGCACGGATCTGATCTATCCGTTCATTGGTAGCTTTAACAACATTTTTGTGTGCGAGTTCACGCTGCCCAACTTCTCCCCAACAAACGGGAGTTCGACATTTTCTCCCATATAGCATCTCATAAGGAGGCATTCCAATGCTGGAATGATAACTATTATTATACGAGAATTCTGCCAAAGGTAGGTAATCATCCCAACTACCCCCAAAGTCAATAATGCACGCCCGTAACATATCCTCTAAGGTCTGAATGGTTCTTTCACTTTGTCCATCAGTCTGAGGATGATACGCAGTGCTTAATAACAGTCTTGTTCCTAATTCTTCCTGAAAATTTCTCCAAAATCGAGAAGTAAATCGAGTATCCCGATCAGAGATAATGGTTACAGGCACACCATGACGAGACACAATTTCTCGTACATATATCTCTACCATTTTATCAGAAGAATAGGTCTCACGAATGGGCAAGAAATGAGCACTCTTAGTCAACCTATCCACAATGACCCAAATCGTATCACATCCCTTCCTTGTTTTAGGAAGTTTAGTAATTAAGTCCATTGTGATATGTTCCCATTTCCACATTGGAATTTCCAATGGTTGCAACTTACCATAAGGTTTCTGGTGCTCTGCTTTTACCTGCATACAAGTCAAACATTTCGACACATGTTTAACCACATCCCTTTTCATACCTGGCCACCAATAGTTCACCCGAAGGTCACGATATATTTTAGTAACCCCAGGATGAATTGAGTACTTCGACTTGTGTGTTTCTTCCAACAATGCAGACTTAAGGGGACAAGTGGGAGGTATCCACACTCGACCCCACCTAGTCTTTAAACCACGACTATCTTCATCAAGATTATGAACTTGCCCTTTAATCCTGTCACGTTTCCAATTTTCTTCCTTTAAGGCTTCAGTCTGGGCTGCTTTGATCTGCTCAATTAGCCCTGAAGTAATCACAAGTTGCATAGCTTTCACCTTGATTGGTTCATATTCTTCTTTTCTACTCAAGGCATCCGCCACCACATTCGCTTTACCAGGATGATAAAGGATTTCACAATCATAGTCCTTGAGTAATTCCAGCCATCGTCTTTGCCTCATATTCAATTCCTTCTGAGTGAAGAAATATTTCAAACTCTTATGATCAGTGTAAATAGTACACTTTACACCGTACAAATAATGCCTTCAAATTTTTAAGTCAAATACGACTGCTGCAAGTTCTAAATCATGAATAGGATAATTGATTTCATGGGTTTTTAATTGCCTTGAGGCATAAGCAATCACTTTGCCTCGTTGCATAAGAACACAACCCAGACCAAGATAAGAAGCATCAGAATATACCACAAAATCATCAAGACCATCCGGTAATGTCAATACCGGTGCCTGAGTTAATTTTGACTTTAACTCTTGAAATGCTTTCTCTTGGTCATCACCCCACACAAATTTAACGTCTTTTCTTGTAAGTTTGGTTAAAGATGAAGCAATCTTGGCAAAGTCTTGAATAAATCTACGATAATAACCAACTAAGCCAAGAAAACTTCTGACATCAGTTGGACTTTTGGGTAGACTCCAATTGGTCACTGCTTGAATTTTAGAAGGATCAACAAGAATGCTATCTTCATTTATCACATGTCCAAGAAATTGGACTTCATGCAGCCAGAAGGCGCATTTAGAAAATTTGACATATAACTTCTCTCTACGGATAGTTTCAAGTACCTCCCGTAAGTGACAAGCATGATCACCTTCATTTTTGGAATAAACAAAAATATCATCAATAAAGACGATAACAGATCGATCCAACATGGGACGACACACCCGATTCATCAAGTCCATGAATGCAGCCGGTGCATTAGTCAGCCCAAAAGACATGACAAGAAATTCATAATGACCATATCGGGTACGAAACGCTGTTTTAGGAATATCTGCTTCCCTAACTTTAATTTGATGGTAACCCGATCTAAGGTCAATTTTAGAGAACCAAGAAGCCCCTTGTAACTGATCGAAAAGATCATCGATCCGAGGCAAAGGATATTTGTTTTTCACCGTCACTTTATTAAGCTCTCGATAATCAATACACATACGAAAACTTCCGTCCTTTTTAACAAAAAGAACAGGAGCACCCCAAGGCGAGATGCTTGGACGAATAAAACCTTTATCGAGAAGATCCTGCAATTGAGTCATCAACTCTTGCAATTCAGACGGTGCTAAACGATAAGGAGCTTTTGCTATAGGCTTGGCCCCTGGAATAAGATCGATTCTAAACTCAACATCTCTATCAGAGGGGATTCCCGGTAAATCATCCGAAAAGACATCAGGAAAATCCCTAACAATCGGGACATCCTCCAATTCCTTTACTGGCTTCTCAGCATTAATGACATAAGCCAAGAAAGATTGGCCCCCATGATTCATATACTTCATGGCTTTGACCAAAGAACACAAAACAACCCCTCCACGTTTTTCTCCTTGAATGGATAATTCATAACCACTAGGGGTTATCAATTGTATAACTTTGCGATTGCAAAGAATATTGGCTTTATAAGAAGATAGCCAATCCATTCCAATAACAACATCAAACTCCCCCAATACCATAGGTATTAAATCAACAACATAATCCTCTTTATTGATCGTAAGCTTACAGTTTCGATAAATATCAAACACAAGAAAGCTCTTAGAATCAGCAACCTCTACTTCTAATCGTACAGGCAACTTTTCTAGGACAAAAGATGGATGATGCACAAATTTTATAGACACAAAAGATCGATTGGCTCCAGAATCAAATAACACATAAGCAGGTATTGAATTAACAAAGAAGGTACCTGTCACCACATCAGACGTGACTTTAGCCTCCTCTGCAGAAATCTGGAAAGCTCTCCCTTTTGGTTTGGGCGCTTCAGGTTTCTTTCCCGAGCCTTGAGATTTAAACGATCGGCCATCATCATTAATCAGTGCTGCCCTCTTAAGTTCAGGGCACTCACTCCTCCTATGTCCTGGCCTATAACAATGATAGCACAGACTAGGAGAGCTCATGCACTGGGTTGCCAAATGTCCTGGCTTCCCACATTTATAACAGACAACAGGCCTAACACGACATTCCCCCGCGTGCATCCTCCCACAATTGGGACAAGGTTTAGTAAAAACGGGCTTTTTAAACGATTTGGCAAACTTTGCCTTTTTAGACGAACCTGTTTCTGTTTCAGCCTTTCGTTTATCTCCCCGATCTTCCTGCCGTTTCAACTCCAATTCTCGTTCTCGGGCACAATTGATCAACTCATTAAGTGTCTCACACTTAGAGGGCGTGAGAAATTCCCGGTACTTTGTGTTCAACATAGTATGATACCGGTTTATCCACATCCTTTCAGTCTGAAGAAGATCTGGACAAAATTTAGCTTTATCGAAGAAAATAGCAGTGATGGTATCAACACTTTCATCTTTCTGCTGTAGATGCAGAAACTCCTCAGTAATACGATCAATAGCGGCTTGAGGACAAAACCGCTTCAAGAAAAGTTCTTTAAAATGGGCCCACATCAGCCCTTTCAATCCATCTCTGCCTTTTTCCTTCCTCAGCAACTCCCACCAATCTTTGGCACGATCTTTCAACTGATTGCCAGCAAACATGACCTCATCAGCCGGGTCACAATGACTAGTTTCAAACGTACTTTCAATATCAGATATCCAACGCTGGCTAATCAAAGGATCTACCTCCCCTTTAAACTCAGCTGGCTTACAAGCCATAAATTCTTTAAAAGTAGTTGTTTTAGAAGATTGTTTCATCTCCACTCCAGTTTCAAATTCAAACAACTCTTGATGAAGGAACTCTTTTAAGGAAGACTTAATTTCATCAATATATGTGGGCAAAGCAGCTTCAAAAGCCTTTGCCACCTCTTCCTTCACCATTATTTGAATTTCAGTGAGTTCCACCTTCTCACTGCTATTTACACCAGAGGTATGTTCCTCAGCCATTCGTGGCTGAAATCATATAATCAGACAGTCAGTTTCATATATTCACAATATTTAATAATCTTGTACTTATATAGTACATAATCACCTTACCTAATATTCAAAATCATGATACGATCTGACTTAAATAAGGAAACGGTTATGTCATAAACATTTCATTATACTGGCCAGACATAATAACATGTTTATCACACACTCGTGCCCTTAACTTCATCATTTCATTTCATAATTGAGAAGTTCGGTTCACACAATTCATACACACAACAATGTGTACATATGCACAACTCAACATATAAATACTGACCACATACCTCCGGCTTAATGATCGAGGCTGGAATCGAACGTTTAATCACATATCAAGAGCATAAGATTTGAGTTCAAGTGTGTTTCTAACACTTGAATCCCTCAAACCAATGCTCTGATACCAGCTTTGTAACCCCCGGTTACTATTTAACAATTTAAAATAATATCAGAGTTGGTCCCAGCAAATTTTTCAATTTTAAAACCTTGTCTGACCCTCTTTATTTAATAATATTAAACAAAGATTAACGCAAAAGCAAACGTGTCACCTATTTTACAATACTTATTTACATAAGTAAGTTTAAACCAAAATTTCACACGTTTGTAACAAGGTTTGTTCGTTCGATTCCTGCTCCACCTCGATCCTTACAGCCGTGTACGTCATATTTGACCTACAAACATCACACAATAATTCCCATTAGTTCATAAGAACTAAGTAAGTAAACCCCAATGGTTTCTCAACAATAAAATGTAAGAATACATTTTTCATAATCAACGTTCAAACTGAGTCATTTCTATTCGAATTGACCCTCACAATATAATAATATTACATTATCAATCATCAACTATTTCTTACAATAGTTTAATTAACATTACACTATGGTGTTCACACTTATGTGCTTCCACCATAGTTAATTGTCAGCATCTCTGACTATCCACACATTTGTGGTATCATAATTATTTCAAGTCTTAAGATGTTCACCCACCAGTACTTCCATCTAAGACAATTGCTAGCACCTCTAGCTATCCACCATTGTGGAGTCATATATAATTTAAGTCTTAAGATGTTCACCCACCGGTACTTCCATCTAAGACAATTGACAGCACCTCTGTCTATCCACCATTGTGGAGTCATATATAATTCAAGTCTTAAGATGTTCACCCACCGGTACTTCCATCTAAGACAATTGACAGCACCTCTGTCTATCCACCATTGTGGAGTCATATATAATTTAAGTCTTAAGATGTTCACCCACCGGTACTTCAATCTAAGACAATTGACAGCACCTCTGTCTATCCACCATTGTGGAGTCATATATAATTTAAGTCTTAAGATGTTTTCCCACCGGTACTTCCATCTAAGACAATTGACAGCACCTCTGTCTATCCACCATTGTGGAGTCATATATAATTTAAGTCTTAAGATGTTCACCCACCGGTACTTCCATCTAAGACAATTGCCAGCACCTCTGGCTATCCACCATTGTGGAGTCATATATAATTCATTCAACAACAAAATTCAATATTTATTATGTGATGTCATAGTTGTGGGATTACTTACCTTAATCAGATAAGAGATTAGCAATTGCAGGCTCCTTTCCTGCTCTATGACTAGTGGTTTGACTTCCACTACCACCACCTAGTTGCAAAATACATATATACAACTAGTTTCAACACGTATAGCACATACAATCAAGTTTAACACACTTGACTGATTTGACTTCCTCAAAGTCAATTCATCACATAACTGACTCTATCTTACTACGTTTAGCAAGTTTTAGTCAATTATCACAATTAATCATGTTTCATGCCTCCCAGGCAATTTATCAAATAATTGATGTTCATAATATTAGTTACGATCTTTTAACCATTTTTATTATTTAATTTTTATTTAAGATCATAACTTGTTAATAATTTTAACATCAATTCATCAAAATCATCATTTAACCTATGGATTATAATCCATAATTTATTTAAAATCATATTCAACCCATCCTGCTAGTTATCACACTATGATATGTGTTTCATAACAACCGGACATTATCCCGGCTTCAAAACGAAGATTTTACCGTCAAAATATCAATTTCTTCGTTTCTAACAACCCTAGTTATCAACTAGGCAATAATCAATACCCATAATCATAGTATTACAATCAAAACTAGATTTAATCCATACAATATTAAACTAGTAGGATAAAACGAACCGTTACCGGATCTGACGGATTTCTACGGTTAAAACAACGATTGGGACTTGCAGATACGATCTGGGTGCGATCCGGATGTTAAAAACACTTTGAAATGAAGGTTTTAGGCTTACAATTGAAGAATTTTCGTTCTGGAGTCAAGAAGGGTCAAAAATACTGAAAAAATGACGTTTACGATGCGATCTGATCCTTTAAAACACTTTTAACCGACATATGACATGGGGCGTACCGCCCCAGCCCAAAGCTTGGCGTGGGGCGTATCTCCCCAGGGGGTTTTTATCAAATTTTTGATTTTTCTTGTTTTCGCGATTCCGGGAGCATACGAACTCTGTTTTGTGCACGGTTTTTGCCTACGTTCACGATTTTTCGAGCTCTTTCCAATGGTTATAATCTCAAGACCTAAAGAGTTCAAAATATTTGACCTCTTATCTATTGCTTTATGCGATTCAGTGTATCTTGAAATCGGAGCCTCGTTTTGCGATTTCGCTTAGACTCATTTTCTTCATTTCCGAGTTATGATTCTCGACATGAAATCGGTTGGTCATCTATTTGAATAAGCATTAGGTGATGGATGTTTCTTTGCGATCTACTAACGCCATTTTTCACCTACTATCAACCTGTAATAATTAAAATTGCTAAATCATCGTGGATTTCAAGCACGACCAAATGTGCTCTTGCCATAGATGACGTAATCTCACATATTTTCAAATCACAACAACCACAATCGTTCAATTAACGATTATTCACAATTCATTCATTATTAAAAACCGGTTGTTACATTATCACACCGGTTGCCATGTTGTCTATCACTTCAAAACCTGGGTTTTTCATATCAAACACCAAGACGAAGACATGTTCATTATGTATGATGGGGATGAAGACCAAATCAATTTTATTTAAGTTTTTTATATTTAAATTGGTCAGCAGCATCCCTATGTTATCAGCAAAAAGTTCTTTTCTTGTCTTATCTGGAACACCTTTATCAAGCAATGACAATGGCTGCATTTTTGTGTGTTTAAGAATTTGTTAGTGTTATAAATTAATAAAAAGGAATACAATAATTGGTTGTTTACAACATACCAAGATATTTGGAGGCAAAAATAATCTAAAAGGAGAACCAGGTCCTCTTTGTTTTTCATCCTCATTAAAAACATGAACAAATGCTTCAAGGACACCGGTGTGTATGTAAATATCTGGGAAAAGGCTTTCCATTATGACCTTGTAAAACTTTGTATCACTGTTTGTGATGAAGAGGAGAGTACTGTATTATTAAAATAAATTCAATTAAAAAATAACACATTTTAGGTTGAATTCTTTTTTACAAAGTGAAACTTACTATGGGTCGTTTTTTGGATGAAATACATATTGACATATCATCCTTTCTTCTTTGGACAGCTTTGTCCCCAATACAACTGATCTTTCAACATGTGGTGACCTTAGTTGTTCTCCAATTATCTTACACCTGTGTTTTCTTTCATACTTGATCTTTATTTCTCTTGGAGGTGTGTTGACAACATCAGGTGTCCCCAAAACAGGTTCATTTGGTTCAGCTTGCAAGAAAGGGATTGTTGTAATAACGTTCTCCAAAACAACAGCAGCATCATCAGCATCATCAGCATCACCAGGATGTTCATCTTCAACAATAGGTTGTTTTTCCTTGCCTTTTGAACTTGAAATTTGCAGCTCTACAACCTCACATGCTTTAACCATCTCTTGAACGAAAGTTGGGGTTACGTCTAAAGGCTGGTCCACATGGCATTCTACATTTGCAGCCACGTCTGGTGCAATTGGTTGTGGATCCCAAACCATTCTAGACCAAACTTCCTTCCTTAGTTTGAAATCATTATTAGATGGGTATTCAGTGGTAGTTGAGGCTATAATCCCATCAATCTCATTCCCCAATTTCTTGAATTCTTCTATTTTTTTCATCCAATTGAATTAACCATTCCTAGAATTTAAATGCAAGGTGTAATCAAAACATGTTTAGTGTAAAATAACAAACGGTACGTGATAACATATAATGGTACGTGATTCCAAATAAGTAGCTTACTTGTTCTGTTGTTGGTTGTTGTGGGGTCTGTATTCTCTGAACATAAGGAGACATGCCAGAAAGTGATAAGGGAGTGTATGTATATTCAATAACTCTTTGAGTATAAGATCCAATTGGGAACAACAATTCATCTGGACACGGTCTAATGTTATCCTGAATGTAGTCATCCATCTCACCATCTTCATTATCTTGTTGTTTATCATCAGAGGCTTGCTTGTTATGATCAATAACTTGCACATCCTCTACTACATGAGAGTCATCAACAGCAACAGCAACAGCATCATCATCTTCTTCTTCGACAACAACATCATCATCTTCTTCTTCGACAACAGCATCATCATCAACTTTATCATTACATTCTTCATAATCAGCAACATTTGCATCCAAGGGCTGATCACTTTCATCATCTTCAAAATCACATGCTTCTTCCGAACTCCCAGATTCATAATCAGTAAATGGACCGTTCTCATATATGTGAGAATCAAGTTCGATGAGGTAGTTGTTTGTGACGTTTTCAATTGTTGGGCCATGTGGAAGTGTTGAGAGATATCTTGTACGTTTTCCATGAACGTGTAGCAACTGAAGAAAACAATAACAAAATAACACATGTAATTACAAATTATTTCACACAGATAAACAAAATGTATCATACCGCAAGGAACAACAATGGTCCGTTAAAAGGCTCATTTGAAGTCCACTCTTTCTTTGTCCTTTGCAAACAAGTTATAAGATATTCGCACCAGTTCATGTTTGGAATGTCACTATCTCTGATAATAGAATTCAGAAACCGTTGGTTGACTGTTGTGCTTTTAGTTGTCCATCCTAGGACAGTGTTGTACACTACCAGCCAGTTTAGCTTAAACAGCCAGTCACCATTCTCATTGCTTTTAATCTGATCAATAACATCTTTAACTGTGATCCGTGATTTATTCTGATATTGACCCATCCAGACATTCAAAGTGTTTGATGAACCAAGTCTTGGTTTATTTTTCTCATTAACATGTAACCTCCCTAACGGAATTCCCAAAACATCTTTGACAGTGGTAGGAGTAACCTTTATTGTATGGTTGCCTGCATTCAGCTCATTAGTGTCACTATCATAGTTTGAGAGCAGCCACTGTGCAAGTCTGGTTAGGACTGTTTCTACCTCCAAGGACAAGAAAGGTTTAAACCCCATTGATATAATTGTTTTCCTTTGTTGCTTTGATAACCCATTGATACTGTGTTTTAAATTAACAACCCCTACCCTTGCTTTCAACTTTTTCTCCATGTAATCAACAAATGGTTTTGTAGGTGGTCTAGCGGGAGTTTGAATGGATGCAATTGATACTTTTTGACGTTTAGGTGGTTGTACAAAATCATCATCATCATCATCAACAACATTAACTTGAACGATTTTATCAGTTATGGCACCTAGAATAACGTACCAATAGTAATATAATAGAATGAAATTGTTAAAAAGGTTTAATATGAATAATAACGTACCAAGTGTAATATAATAGAATAACAATGTTCACTAGGATTATAAACAAAATAACGTACCAAACAATAATACATTAGATAACAAAATTGTTCAAAATGTCTATTATGAATAATAACGTACCAATAGTAATACAATAGAATAACAATGTTCAATAGAAAGATGAATAAAATAACGTACCAAACAGTAATACATTAGAGAACAATGTTTCAAAAAGGATTATAATGCAATATAACGTACTAATAGAAAAATCAAGTTACATACATAAGTTAAACTTAAATTATATGCAGAATTGAAAAATTTTACATTACAATACAATTAAATATGTACAAATTTACAATTACAATTATACATTGAAGTAAAATACATTAAGAATTTTACACATTTTAGTTATAATAACAAATTGATAACATCTAAGAACAATCACCGAATGATAAAGATTACTATAATCACCTCCCTTCTTCTTAGCAGACTTCCTGTTGTTATTTGATTTAGATCGCCTTTCTTTTGCCAGTTTGCTTGAGTGTGTGTTTGGGTCTTCAGAAACTTTTCCTATTTACACATCGCAGTTGTTTTTATAAAAAAAAATCCAAAAAAATTACAAATTTGATGTTAATAGAACGTAAATGAGTATCGTATTGCTTACTTTTGTTGACGACTATGGTGTTCTCCATTTTTAGTGTTGATTTTTGATTGTCGATGCAGTCGTAAATGTTTAATTTTTTCGAAGAAGACGGTGATAATTACGGTAAGCGGTTTTTGAAATTGAAATTCCTTTATTTTAGGATTAGGTTTAAATGTCGTATTTTCAAAATGACGTTTTTACCCTTTTTTGGCATACACGTACAATAAAAACAATTAAGAAACAAGCGTATTTACTAAAATGCCTCCGCGTTAATCCTGGCCATCAAAAATCACGAATCAACGCTCCAGATTGCTTCCTACGCTTAGTACGTTCCATTGCCTTTGTATTATAACCGTCCTACTATATATATATATACACACACACACACACACACACACATACCTCTCCCTATATATATATATAGTAAGGTTATTGTACAAAATAATAATTTTGTAAAAATAGTGAGAAACGATCTGAACCTTTGATGTGTTATCATCAATGGTCATTAAAGAACCAGTGGCATGATCGTAATTAATATGTTGTTTAAAATGGAAATAAGGGCACAAAAGGAATTTCCATATTTGCAGATATCATGTTATCCATTAAATCAGGAGCATTTACCATTTATAAGGAATAAGTTGGTTTCCTTTTCGCTATGTGCTAATATGTGTGCTATTAATACATGAAACATATATCAGCACATTCACATAATATGTGCTATTAATGCATGTAAGCATATATCAGCTCATATACATAATATGTGATATTAGTACATGATATATCAACACATATCAATGCATATCAGCATATAATAGCACTACAAAATCTATGTTCTTTGGCGTTTTAAATTACAATATATTAGCACACAACACTAAAAATGTGACAAACAATTATCCTATCATTCATGCCAGCATATATCAGCAAATTATTTAACGATTTATCAATTTAACAAATTATTAAAACTCCATATTCACATCGTTACATATAAAATAGCACATGCCATTACATAACAACACATACTATCACAATTATTTTTCTTTTAAAATCACTATCTTAATTCATGCGATTTTTTTTTCTTCTGATAAATTCGTATTTGTTGTTGAATTTTTCTTTTTGAATACAATTGGATTTTTGGAATAAATTTGATTTAACTAAATGATTACTCATTTTCCTTGTTTAATGGACAATTAAATATCCATTAATATTAAATTGTCTAAACTGCCATTTTTTTATTAATTAACTAAAATGACAAATGTCAACATATGATTGGTTCATACCATTTTTACAAAAATTCAATTTTGCATATGAACCTACTTCTATATATATATATATATAATCCCTCTGTCATAGGTTGAAGGCTCATACTTTGCGGTTTTGAGAGCGTCTTACCCTTTTTACTACCCTAGATCGCATCGTAACAGACTTTCTTAGGTTTGGTTCGAATATAAAAACTATTGTTAACAGCACATAACCTATTTATAATATTCTTACATGCACTGTAAGGATTATAAATTTCAAGGGAATTTTGTTTTTCAAATCATGATTGTAATAATGTATTAAAACTCACATAGCATTGGATCCTTTTCAATTTGGTTCATACAAAGAACTTTGTTGTACTCATTTTCAACAAATCTATTTGTAGCCATCTTTTGTAAGGATACGAAAAAGGTAATTTCTAAACCCACAAATCTAATTCTTGCTGTTTTAAACTAGATCTTTCAAGTAAAGTGATTTTCAAGTTCGTGCCTGGCATTTTAGCATAATATTCCCAACAAACAAATAGAAAAAACCAAAAGGTATTGGTTTTTTGGCAGTTAACTAAAACAAAGGGTGTTTATGGTTTGGTAGCAGAAATAATCAAATAAGGAAACCTCAAGAACTACTTTTAACATGTTCTCAAATATGATATAAATAACAAAGGGAAACAAGATTTGAAAGCATGCAACACAGACATTCTAACAATTCTAAGTCGGATCTACATTGTTTTTTGAGAAACCTGATTTGTCGATCGAATTTGGATGTCTTTGGTGTATACGTTTGTGAGGGCGAAAAGAAACAAAACAAATACAACTTGAGCACTCACGATTCCAAAATGGCTGATGCTGTTACCAATTTCCATCCAGCTTCCTGTATTCTTCACCTGTTATCATCATATATTGTTTGAGTTCATGGCAGGCATGATCATAAGTTCATATTCATAATGATTAATTAAGCATCCATACCGAGAAGAAGAAGTGAATGGTCATGACATCTGAGCATAATATCACAAGAAAGTAGCATCCTGATCTTGGAACTTTGACCAATTTGGTTATTGCACTAAATGCACATCTGCATTCAAATTTAAATAATCTTCCAAATCATAAAATGATTGAAATTTTTTAAGCTAATTAGTTCCATAATAGATGTATATGTGTTTCGCTTACACGACAAGCATGAACGGGATGAACAATTTGAAAATGAGCAGGGCTGCCATAACAAATGGCTGTGATAAAAACGAATATTGATAAATAATTGCAACTGGTAAAAGGAAACTGAACAATTTTACGAGTGTTATAGACCTTTACTTACACTGAATATTGTGATAAATCGATAAACTGATGAAATCTCAAAACTTGCAATACTTGCAAAGTTACCGGTTCCAAAAAACGCAATATTAAAAAATACCAACTAGAAAAGAATATAGAAAAGGAAAATATTAGAGATCATTAAAAGCAACTGAAGTAACTAAAAATGGCAAGATGGAGATGGGTACTTACAAAGACAACTGGAATTCTCATATCAGATAACTGTAAGCATCTATCACCTTCCTCAAGAATGATATTACTGTTATCAACTTCAAGTGAAGTAAGTGATTTGTTTGGTTTGTTGACGTATAAAAGTGCATTTTCAAACAATATCCATCCAAAAAGGGCAAGACCAAGAGCCCCATAAAAGACGGCTTCATATCTGCACATGATTTAAAATGCTATACTTATACATCTTTTTATTGGTATCTGTGAGAACATGTTACCAGAAAACTCAAGATATGGTAAAATGTAACTTGCGTTAGGCAGGTGGCCTTCAAGGGGATTAAAACATGTCTTTATTATGATAATACAATGCATGTAAATAAGATTAATAAATTGGGGAGGGTGGGCGTGGGGGGTTGATGTTTAGATATACACCCAATAGACAATAGTAGGAAAGGTGGTGCAAAACCAAGGAAAATAGAAGTTAGCCGAGAAAGTAGGTCCGTTGCTGAGAATAGTGGAAGCACCATAGATACACCTACACAAATACAATAACGGTTTTTATGCAACTATTAAATATAATATTTTTAAACTATTAAAGTGCTTGGTAATGACTTAATAAAAGATTTGATGACACATTCTACCAGCAATGGACCAATTCATCACTTGATGTAATGCAAGCAGTTCGCGCTTTTCAGTTCTATGAGATGTTGAAAGGTATACTAAAATAGAAGACAAACCAACCAAGAATGCCTATAACATTTATCAAGAAATCAATAGCCAGATCATATCAAAAACATTAAGTTTTAGCTTAATAGAAATAAAATAACATATATCACATACTTGTAAATGGAAGAGGATCGGGAATTTCGGCTTTGAGTAACGGTTAACAAGGTAAATCCAGTACTTATTATCTTTCATATGCTTATCTAAAGACCTGCTGAATCCTCCTACTACAACAATTATAAGTCCACTGATACATCTGCAAAAAGTAAAAAAATAAATGGAGGGTAATATCATCATACAGAGATCAGTAACTAATAATGGTAACAAAATATGAGATTTTTAACTTACACTAATAACGTGTTGTCAGGGATTTCTGCAGGCATTAAGGTAAAAACAGACAAAAACCAACATGCTAGCCACAAAAAAATTGGCATTCCCGATTTCCATGGGAATGACTTGTATAGATATAGTGAAGAAATGACACCCACAATTAAGAAACACCATGTGTATATAATTCTCTCAGTGAAGCTTCTCACTAGGAGCTCAAGTATGATGATGGAGGCAATACAGGTGGCAGAGAGTTTGATGACATGGCGAGATTCTTTTGTTTGTAAGAAGTATTTCCATATGGCTCTCAGAAACCAGTATTCACTACAAATATTGGTCCAAAGAAATACCGTCATTGCAAAATAAGCATGATAAAGTGGAGGTGAGTGCTCCAAATATAGCACAAAAAAAATTGATGCCATGATGAGACTTCCACATATGTACACCTGTCACACAAAAATAGTTATCAAGATGAATAATTTATACACATTGTAAAAGGTTATGAATTTACCATTGATGAGTGGTTTCTTGTGAAAATTGTTTCCTCCCTTTTAAGGATTTTTCTAGGCAAAGTTGTGTAAGATTGCAACACGTGAACAATTAGACAAAGCATCCACCCAAAGTAGCCCAGGATTATAACAGTCATTAGCATGAACCAATCATAAGTTTGAAAATAATGCAGCCCATTAAGGCCAAGGCCTCTAAGATTTTGAGATAGCTTCATTGCATGTTCATAGTCTCCAATAGCTATGAGAGATTCAATTTCTTCCAAAGTAGACATATAATGGGCTAGTGGTTTGAACGGCTTAAATCTAAATGAGCTTGCCTGTTTCAGTTCTGAGTTTTGCCAAAGGAAAAGTAGTTAAAGATGCCAAAAGAAGACATGCACACAAAAGGTATCAACAGTTTTATCTTTCTTTACTCATAATATTGTTTTATTGGTGAAGCTACCTATTTAGCTATTCTACAAACATGAAAAAAATAAAAAAACCTTTTTTGTTTGACCTCATCAACTCTAGTTGCAGATCGGAATGATATCTAAAGTGTAAATATGCAATGATATTCATCTTTCTTTTTAAGCTATAAAAACTTCATAAATGTTTTGTAGGATACGTGATTTATGAAGAAATTGGTTGAGAATTTGTTTTGCATTAGCTAACACAGCCTCCACTTCATTTCCCTGGACAAAAGAAAGCAACAAACATAATACCAAATTACATAATAATGCTTGAAACCATGGGGTGATGTTTTTTATGAATAATAAAGGGTGTATTAAACCTTATCAAAGTCAATGTAGTCTAGGGGAAGACTTCCTACTGAGTTAACAGGACATGGCAAACCAAGAAGAGTTGACTGTCAAGCATTAATAAGAACCTGTCAGAAGTTGAAACAAAAAAGAACAAATTTGTGGAAATAATGTTCAAGGTAAATAATGCAAAACTGAGGTGGCACGACCATCAATGGTGCAATATCAGCTTGATTGACATCCACTCTTTCTATATCACCAAGACCCCAATCATCAGGTGTAGGTGTATCATGCATATCATGCTCATCAACAAATCTTTCACCGTGATTTTGATGATTATTGGATGCTGGTTTGGGATTCTTAACACCTGCTCCCCAAACAACAAGTGGAGTATCTGTATTTGACCAATGCCCATCTCCATGACTTCCTATTGTACAAAAATAAAACTAAAAATTATCTATAAACAGATAGCATGGTACAAAAATGGACGTGAATCAAGTAGGAAAAGTGATAGAGTAATAGGCGAACCTTTGTCACTCATTCCATGATCTGCTGTAAATATATATGCTGTCTGATTGTCCTTAAAGTAATTTTCAAGAAGATTATAAACACCTTCAGCAATACTGTCAACAACCTTAACATTGTTGAGATAAATTGAAGAAAAGGGACGGTGTGCATGACCATTTGAATCACAACCAAGAAGATGTAAAAATATAACGTTTTGATCTTGTTGAAATAATTGATTTAGCTTAGGGTCCTCTTTGGACCTATTCACAATGCTCTTGAACTGATCAAACGACCACTCGTCCAAGAATGATGCATCTGCATATACCATCAACAAAGTGTTTAATAGACAGCAAAAATCAATTAACTCCTTATTCAAATAATGTTAAATTTGTTTGCAGACCAGTAGCAAAATCTTCATACTCATGAGGATAGGTATTCCACGTACTATGAGGCAGCGCTTTACAGAATATCGGAACAATATCTGGGCTACCATATGAAAATGTATGGCGACTCTTGTTAAAAACTGAATCAAATTCCACAGGGTTTGCCTTCCATCCTGCATTACATTACAAATTATCAAGCCAAACCCGGGTTCGATTTTAAAAATTCAAAAGGTGCCCTTCATCAATTCACATAAAAAAAATCACCTGAAAAATTCAATAGAATCTAGTGCAGAAAGAAAATGCAACCTTTTGTGATGGCACTAGGATCCTCATAAAAACCAGCTATAATTGCAACATGCCCGGGTCTGGATTCTGTTGGAGGACGAGCATGAGACACACCCCAACGCCCTTGTCCTTTGATCACACTTCTCAAAAACGGTGCTCTGTAATTCCCATCAGAATCTGGCTCAAAGAATTTGTCGGCCCGTAACCCATCAGCTGAAACCACATTTAGATTCCAAATTATTCGTTACATTACATCTCAAACAAACAAGAATCCACATTTATCAGAGACATTTCATCAAACACTTGGTGTGCAAGGATAATATCAGTGTATTATTACCTACAAGAAGCACAAGGCGCTTTGCGGGAGGAGGAAATCGAGGCGAAACAGGATCCATGCCATGAACAATGGGAGATTTGAAGTAAATGTCGAAAATGCTGAGCATGTAGACAGCATGAAGTGCAATTCCAAGAGCAACAAGCCATATCTCCCTCCTTTTCAACCATTTTCTTGCTTTGATCCGAGTTGCTGATTGTTTTCTGGGTTTCAATCCCAAGATTCCATGCTCTTCCATCGATCTAGAAGATAGATTCGCCAACTTGACACTGCTGCTAGTTGTATCGTTTGCTTATGCCCTAACAAACTTTGAGCATGTTTGGAACTTTAGATTGCTATAAGTTTATGACTTTTTTAAATCGGAGTTTTTAAAAAAGTATTTGATTAACTTTTTGTGTTTGATTTTGTTTCTATAATTCTGTTCAAATGATGTTTGCGTTCTTACATGGTTCAAATTTTAGTGTTTAGATGGTTTGTTTGATCATGTTTCTACATTTTTGTTTAAATGATGTTTGTGGTGTAACATGGGTTACATTATAGAAAAACATGTTTGTTTGATTTAAGTCTGCATGTTTGTTGTGTTATTTGTTAGATTTAAGTTACTTGTGCTTAGAAAAGCTATGTTTACATGTGAATCGTATGGTAATGTATTTTTGTTTGATTTGTTCAAAGAAACGGCAACAAAAAGGAGTAGGATTAGTTGGAAACAAGAATGTGTTGAGAAAACATTTCTTGAAGCATGTGTTCATTAATTGACACTACATAGGCGTAAACAGCCTCAAAGCACTTTCTTAGAAGAATGTAACACCCCAAATTTTCTATGCAAGTTATTTGAACTTATGAATGAGTAACGGATAATTAACTTATAGGAAAGAGATGAAAAAAAATAAACAGAATAAAAGATCACGAACTGAAGTACTCGAACCAACTTCGTGAAGTACATTCGAGTACTGACTTCGTGAACCTAGCCTACATATAGTAGTGCCTTGGGAAGCGTGCTCACCTTTGGTTGGAAGCACCATCTCCCAGGTACTCGAAGTTGTTGTTCGAGAACTTCAAGAATTGGTTGTAACTCGCTCAAAAGGAGGCAGGAATGTATGGGAAGCTACGAGGAGGATCATCAACATCGGGTAAGTGTTTGATTTAAGAAAGTCATGATTTTTAGACAAAAATGAAACTATGCATAAAGGTCCTATCTTTACGCATAAAGTTCGTTCCTTTTTGGTTCCAATGCATTAATAAGGCCATAAGGAACCCATAACTAGTCCCTCAAGTCTTAAATAGTTTTCTGAGATGTTTTATGCAGGAAAAGATGAGTATTCGAAAAAGTACACGAAAAGAGTATCCGAACCTTTGCTTAGTTCGTGAACCCTTAATTCGTGAACCCTAAGTTCGTGTGCTCTAAAGAATTCATGAACTTTAGGATTTCGTATACTTTAAAGATTTCGTGAACTTTATGTTTCGAACACTATGTAATTTCGAGAACTTTAGGGTTTTCGGATACTGGAGGTAGTTAAATGAACTATGAGGACTTAGAATAAATCCTAAGTCTAGGTACGAAATGCAATGAGATGATGTAATAATGTAGGTTCTTGAGTCCTAGCCAAGGCAATTCGGTTTAGGAAGAGAAGAGCCATACTACTATAGGTGAGTTCTAGATGCCCTCTTTTATACATGTTACAATATGTTTTGGGCTGACATACATGCTAGAATGTTGCTATATGATGCTATATGATGTATGATAAGGTACTATGATGATATGCATGAATAATGAATGCATAATAAAGTGTTATGATAGCGAATGCATGACTGTATGTTACGATGAATGCTTAATGATATGCCATGATGATGTTTCCTACGATGATGATTTCATGATACTATGCTATAATGAAATCCTACGGTGTTAGGAAGCAGTCATGATGACACAATGAAATGCTGATGTAATGATGATGTAATGATGTGAAATAACGATGCTATGATGATATGGTAAGGTGAGAATGAAATGATGTTATGCTAATAAACTATTAAGATGACATAATGAAAATGATGCAATGCCTAATGTGGGATGCTAATGATGGTATGTGAAGCATGATGTAATGATGATGTTATATGTCGTTATGATGATGCCATATCTTATTATGTGTTATGCTATGATGATAATCATAGAACGCTAAACTATGATGATGTATGAATACAATGCACTATGATGATAATAACAATGTAAGATGTTATGATAATAGCAAAGTTAAGTTATACTATGATTGCTATTTAAAAGCCAATCAGGCTATAAACATGGAGTCGACCGGACTATAAACATGGAGCTGATTGGGCTATAAACATAGAGCCGATCGGACTATAAACATGGAGCCGATTAGGCTATAAACACGGAGTCGACCGGACTATAGACATGGAGTCGACCAGACTATAAACATGGACTCGACCGGACTATAAACATGGATCCGATCGGGCTATAAACATGGAGTCGACCATACTATAAACATGGAGTCGATCGGACTATAAACATGGAGCCGATCGGGCTATAAACATGGAGTCGATCAGACTATAAACATGGAGTCGATTGGACTATAAACATGAAGCCTTGTGCCAGCATAAGCCCGTTGGTCATATTTAGTGACAGCGGATGTATGATGATTATGAAGATTACGTGATATGACTTATAGTTAATGTGAATGATGTTTTAACTTACCAAAACGTTTATGATGTTTAATGAGAAAACTAGAACTCACCAACAAAAGCTGACTTTTTAGTATGTATGTTAGGTTGATGAACAGGTAGGAAGGAATGGAGGAGCTCGTGGCACTCATCCAAAAGATAATGTGTTTTTTTTGGCAAATCTAGAATGTTATTGATGCATACTTTTATATGTATTAATGTTCTTGAACAAACTATGTTTGAATTTCCGCTGCATTTATGAAAGTTTTTGGTTTGAGAACTATGTAATGATGATGTAAACCCAACTCTAGGAGGTACCGAGGCTCGAGGCCTCTTAAAGAAAGTGACAGAAAAACTACAATTGGAACACAATTTCATCGCCGATCAAAAACTAATGAAGAACCATTGTGATTATTTAAAAAAGCTGAATTTATAGTTTGGACCAAGCTTAATAATAAAACCGGCAATGTTTATAATCCATTAACAAACATGTTTAACTTGTCAGAATAAGATTTGCAATTAGAGATTAAGGTATTTCTTTTTTTTATAAATACTATATATTATTGCATTTCAGTATTCTTATACTATTGTATAATACTTTTTCACACAATCCAACAAACATGCCGAAGCTTTGAGAAGTGCACCACTTGAGTATCCAGACTAATATATTTAATTATTTGATAGTTCTACTTCTAGTGGCTTTGATAGTTGAGGGCCATCTTCTACATTTCTTCATCCATTTAAGGATGTCTTTGAACATAGTCTTAATGATTTTGAGGATATTGAATACACACAAATGGATCCCCCACTTCAAGGTGTTAGTGAAGAGTCATGGGGCATTCCAAAAAAGAAATAAAGAAACGAAAAGCTAAGGAAACAATAACTTCACAAATCATGGAAGTTGGGTAGCATATTAAGAAGTTGGCAACAATGATAACTGAAAACCACAAAGCTTCCAAAGTTGTTTGATTCTATGATATTTTATGTGTCATGACAAAGTTGTTTTGATTCTATGCTACTTAAATGTTTGAATGGTTTTTGAATCTATTTTGAATGGTTTTTGAATTTATAAGGCGATGCAACATTCATAACCTTTTGTTTATGGGGTATGACGAGAACCGCGTTTTTGCTGAAACACGAGGAGTAAGTGACGGTCATTCCATTCACGACATAGAATGGGGGTCACAAGGCAATGAATATATGAATGGTTTGCTTGACCATATAGCTAGTCAACTTGCATGACAATGTTCATCAAATTTTAATCTATGTTTTGAATTTTAACATTTTTCTTAAGGATTTTGAAGGACTATTGTGTAATTTGGATGTTTGGATTTTATTTTGTTTTTATTATTTATATTATCACTGAAAAAAAGTACTTCAAAAGGGGTAAAATAGTCATTATGCATATTCATTCAGATGTTCAACCAAACAGTCTTAACTGGTTCAACACTTAATAATTCAGACTCTGGTTCTAAACGATGGAATGTTAACATAAATGTATTAATGTGTTGATAGGAGTCAGCAAAACAGTTGTAACGATGTCAATGTGTTTTGAGAGAAACATTTGACGGAAGTACTTTCTATGATATTAACCATTTTGAAGGAAAAATATAATATTAATGATGTTTAATTTAAATTATGTTTTTTATTTATGTGATGTTACTTGAATTTATTTTTTTATTGAAGTTAAGTAATATTAATTTTGATATTAATATTTACTTTTTTTGTTTAATTTTGAATGAATAAATTATGTAAAAATATAAAATAAAAAAAATTAATATTCATACTACTCACTCAGACCGTTAAAAACCAAATAAACCTAATATATTTATATCTAGTTTGGTTTATTCGGTTAATCGATTTAAAAAATATATGAAACCAATAACCAAATTCAGAATTTGAATGCGGTTATGAACCTAACCAACAATTCGATTTGAGTTTTTCGGTTACACGTACGGTTTGATTTTCGGTTTTTAGCAGTTTTTTGGTTTTTTCAAACAACCCTATGGCTCGCTAGTATTCACGATTTCTAATATGATGCGGCCTTCGTCAAAAACTTAGGCTTGTGAACCTTGATTTTAGTTTTTCTCATATTAGGATAAAACAATCCACAATTTAGCAGTTTTGAACTTAAAGGTGGAATGAACCCAATCATAACCCTTGTTGCCATATTTCTTTACAACAAAATTAATTTAAATTACTTTCAATAATTGTATCATATACAATATTTTAATATAAAATTTTTTAATTAGGTGTTCTAACATATGTTATAGTTTTAAACAATATATCACTTACAATTAATTTCTACGTCTCTTCTTATATATATATATATATATATATATATATATATATATAGGGTAAGGATCAAATAAAAAGTCTTTTTTGCCTAAGAAGGCTAAGAAGGATTTTTAAAAACTTTAAAACCGAACCAAACGAACTCCGATTGAACTCATTTCGATGGCATTGGAACCGTCTCATCGAACTCTACAATATTAGATTTTAAGTTTTCGTTTTAACATCTAGATTTAGATTTTAGGTTTTAGGGCATGGATTTTAGCTTTTAAGTTGTATCTTTATGTTAAAGATTTGTTTTTAAAGTTTTGATTTTAGTATTAGGGTTTATTGTTTATGATTTAGGGTTTGGGTTTTAGGGTTCGACAAGCCGGTTCCAATGACGCAAAAATGAGTTCAATCGGGGTTTCTTTGAGTCGGTTTTCGAGTTTTTAAAATCCTTCTTAGCCTTCTTAGGCAAAATAGACTTTTTAGGGGAACCTTCCCCTATATATATATATATATATATATATATAGGGAAAGGTTCCAATGGTAACCCATGTTAAGTGTGGTTACTTAATAACTCAATCTAAAGCTATTAGTGTTAATTAATTAGACTAATCTAATGGTCTTGATTTAATTGAATTTAAAATTGTGTACTAATTACACTTTTTAAAGCAGGAAGGTTAAATTGGTAATTTTCATTGATGTCATTGAATGACATCTCTGTCATCTCCTTCGTTAGAAGTGCAATTTTAAACGACTATCTCCAAATTCTCTCTGGTTCGATGAAAATTGGGGCTTGAAGATTAAATAACGCCGATAGATCTTAGAAGATTGAAGATCTTTCCATTACCAAATTCAGTTAAGTACTTTCTCTTCCCCGTCAAAATCACTTTTTTTTCGCTGCACAGATGGTTCCGAAACCACATTTGATTTTCCGATTGTAGTTTGTACAAGCAAAATTAGATTATCTCCTTCAAGTTATGTTAGTTTATCCTCATCAACTTGAGTTTTTATGTACGATAGGTTAGTGTTGTTATCCATCAAGTGGGTATCCGAATGCAACCGCCACATACGACACCACGCCCCTCTGCGTTTGCATTGTTGCATTTTGAAAAATTTTTCATTTTATAATTCAGGAACAAATTTAGAAGTAAAATTGATCATCTAAATGAAGCGAGGGTTGTATAAAAGTAAGGAAAACCATTAAACTAAAATACTCCAATTTATATTGTTTGAATGTAAAAGTTTTTTACATTTCATTTTAGGGAGGTCAAGTGAGCGTTTGGCGATAAACTCACTTGGTAGGTTTAAAAATACATCAAGCAATCCAGTAATGGTTGATAGTGATGCAGAGACCAATTCTGTTTGCAAAGATCCAGGTATTTTAGAAATATGACTAAATTTGATAGTAATGGTTCATAGTGATGCAGAGACCGATTGTAGATTTTTTTTCAAAATTACAAGGTTGTTAGAATCGGATGTTAATGAAGACGATGTTTGTTTACAACAAAAGAAGAAAGGTAAACGATCGATGTTTTCTGATTCGGATGAGGATACTACAGTTGCAGTCAGACAAAAAGAATGTAACTACCTTCTACTTTGCTTATGTTGTTTTATTTGATGTCATTACCATTAACATATATTCATATGTCTATTAAAGGAATCCACTATAATGATTTAATTTTAAAACAAGCTAACCTAGTACTGAGGTATTATTAAACAATCGCATTTACACGTGTGTTTGTTTCTATTCATAAAGCAGCATCATCTAAAATGCTGAAAGTAAAGCGAAGAAAGAAACCAAGAAAGAAGCAATCTACAGGCAAAGATAATCATATGATTAGGAAAAAGAAGAAGCGTAAAAAAGATTGCAAAAGTTCGTTGCAAAGTAGTGTTCCTGTCCGACGAAAGAAGAAACGCAAACGATTTGGTGTTTATGATTCTGATGTGGATACAAATATTAAAGCAAAAACGAAACAAGGTAAATACATTTAACATGGTTGTATACTTTTACATGATGTAGTATAGATTTACATTTATAATAAAGCTAATGTAAGTGATTTAATTACGTTGTTGAAGAAAAAGATTCTAAAGTTGGGAAACCAAAAACCTCAGTCATGGATACTTAGTTTTCAATAAAAAACAGATGCTAACCAACTCAACTAACAAAGGTGGTTAAATCATTAACATCCAGACAAAAAGAAATCATCGAACGTTTGGGTTTTGGGAAGTTATTATCATTACAACTTGATGGTATACCTCAAAAGCTTGGACATTTTGTGGTGCAAAACTTTAATGAAGTGAAAATGGAAATTTGCTTAGAAAATGGAGTTATAAAGATAGATGTTGAAGCAATTCATGTGACAGTTGCATACGAGAATTACGTCATCAATGATGTGAGCACATTTGATCGTTCTAGAAATCCAAGTTGATTTCATGATTGTAATTATTACAGATCGATAGTATGCGAGAAATGATGAACGTGGGCGAAAACCGTGTGCAAAACGGAGTCCTGGATTGCCCAGAATTGAAAAACGAAGGAAAAGTTCTAAGTATTGATCGAATGGGCTCGTCGCGGTACGCGATGGAGGGGTTGAGAGTCCTCCGCGGTACGCGATGCAAGCAAAATATCTAAGATTCCTCCGGAAATCTTCGCGGTACGCGAAGCCCCTATTGGCTTCCCGCCGCGGTACGCGACGGGTGAGGCGGTGCAGTAATCTGATCTACTTCATCAGATTTCATGCAAAGTTGATTTTTTTAACAACTCTCACACACAGACGCTCAAATACGAAAACCAGACGAAATTTTATCATCCAAATTCAATTCTGAAGCCATCAGAAGCCATAGATCGCACCAAGGATCATTTCTACAAGCTCTGATCGTTGTTTTAACCCCAGAACTCCGTCTGATTTGGTAACGATTCATTTTAAACCTTCTAGTTTGATTTTGATTGATTAGATCTTGATTTTGAACGTAATGGCATAGTTAGGATTGTTGATTATGGCCTAGATGATGGCTAGGATTGATTATAAACAAAGAACACGATGTTTTAACGCTTAAATCCTTGTTTTGATCCGTTGTAATGCCCAGTTTGCATGAAATCATACCCATGATTATAATGGTTTAACCCATTTGATTATAACAATGTAGGTGATTAGTTGGATTAATCCTTGAAATGCAAGGTTAAATCCAAGTGTTTCAAACTAATCACAATCATTAACATACTCATTGGAACGATTATCTGATGCTTATGATAACAGTCAGATTAGTATGTTAAACCTGGTTATTACACCTATTTAAATGCTACATTGTGATGTTTCATGTTATTTGGGTAATCAATAACAAGGATTGATCATTCCTAAGCCATTAAATTATCTAGAAACTGTTACAGTATCATAATCAACAACATTAACTATTTGGTTAATCCGAGATTATTCTGATTAATCAAGAGCGTCATCAACCTTGTATTGGGAATCTAATGCAATGTAGGTTCCTACATTATCATACATTGTATGATATGATAATAAAATAACTAATCAAATACTCAGTATCGGTTTGATGACTTTCAAGGCAATGTCTTTGACATTGGACGTTCAAAAAGATCTAATCAGTAAGTTAAAACCTAAATAACTCATTAAATATAAATAAATGCAGAATCACCCCTTTGTTATCAGTTTGGGAGATATTCTACTACCTCTATATTATCAGGTGAGTTTCGTACAACCCCTTTTCTTTTTAATCTTTTGTAAATATCGGGGTAGCGCTGTTAAACTTTTCAGAACTATATGATATGTATCACTGTTATCTGAGTGATTTCATGTGATTGTTTAGAACTTGTGGATTTCATGGGATTTTGCCTTAGAACAGAACTTTATCACAGAACTTGAAAGTCCTCATTTCCTGAACTGTATCTAGTGAACCCATGTGGGGCCGAACAGAAAGCATTGATAGTACTATTGGGTGACAACCCATTTGCCGGGAGCTTGCAACTCCCCTTGGTGTAAATGTTTGTTATCTGTTTCCAGAACTTCTTAATGTAGTGATAAACATTAAGACAATGAGGCACCAAGATATTTACCGACGGGTAGTATCTTTATAGAACAAGAACAGAACGTCCGAAAGGAACTAGATACGGGTCCCATGGTTATCTTGAACAGAACATTTTGAGAACTTGTATAACATATCATATTGTGGAACATGAATTGTATGAAATCACCAGCTTTGTGCTGACGTTTCAAACTTAAACCTTTTTGCAGGTAGACCGTGACTCCGGGGGAGATTACACTTCTAAAACTTATAATTGAATAAGTTAATATTGTAATGTAAATTGTAATAATGAACCTTGTAATGCACTTAATTTAAGTTAATCTGTGTGCTTGTGATATCGGATCAAGTAAGTCACCCCTCATCTCTGAGACATCACCACTATGCTTCCGCAACCGTTTCAGTAACATCATACACGAGGTGACGAGAGGTGGGGGTGTGACAGGGTGGTATCAGAGCCACAGGTTATAGAATTTAGGTTGACTTAGAGACCTAGACTATAACCATAGGCTCGAATAGTGACACAGAGAGCACCGAATATTAATAACGAACAACACTTGTTTTGAATGAAGCCAGAATAATCAGGTGGTACGAATTCCAGTTATGAGTGGCCAGCATAACTGAAATTCGTAACACGTGTGCATTCTAGTTTAATTTAATTCAAGCAGAACATTAACAACTATAAGGACGAATAGTTGTTTTGAGACAGGAAGAAGCATCATATCATGTTCATATTAAATATTGTTATTTAATATTTACGTCATGATACTGATTAGAGATTTTGATTGTACAGCTATGGCCGACCGAGGTGAACAGTATATTTATCAGAGATTTCCTCACGTGATTGTGGATGGTACTCCGAGCTCTAGTTCAGGATCGGATTCGGATCCTTCGGAGGCGTCGACTGCAGCCTCACGTGCGCCACTTGTAGTGCCACAGGCGCCACCAGCATTACCACACCCACCGTCAGCTTCTAGACCAGTTACACCACCACCACCAGCACAGGTAGCATAACACGGTCATTCTCAGCCTCGTGCTGAGAATGTAGTAGCTAAGGGACGGCATATCCTTCACCACAGAGAGTCCCTGCTTGGGATGGACTTAGGAGGATGCGGGGTCAAGCCCGCAAGACCACGAGATTACCTTCACGGAGGCAGCTGGCTCCCAGGGACGAGCCTCATGCTATACACGAGGTGGGAGAATACTCCCATCAGGCAGAGCTGAGGGCACAATTGCAGCAAGTTACTCAGAACTTGCAGGGGACACAGCAGAGCCTGCAGCAATGTCAGGCTACGGTTGAGGATACGCGTATGACCATATTGGAGATCCTTACTTCCCACTTGACCCTGATGGATCAAGTGAAGGCTTTGGACACTGACACTCGAGCGTGGAGAACCACGATTGATGATAGATTGAGGATGACCTGGGGACAGGTTATGCTTGCTGCATTTTGGCGGCAAGTGGCACTGGTGATCGAGGGATGGATTTGGGTGAGAGAAAGAGTGACAGAGTTCTTAGCATGGTTTGGAGTGGTGAGTACTGAGACCAGGATGATAGTCCTGGCAGTGATCATGGCAGTTGTGGCCATGATATTTTCTTTCTTATCTTATTTTATGCGATAAGTATGCTTAGGAGATCACTTTGGGATCTTCATATCACCTGTATGTAGACAGTGGAGGATGAGATTTTGGGGGGAGTTTTCTTTTTCTTTTTCTGGTTGTAATGTTGTGTGTTGTCTCGGTAGTCTGTACAAAGCAATGATAGTAATGTAATAAAATGGGTGTTTTTGTGTATCGATCTGTGTAATGTATTATTTGGGTGTTGTGTGAACTATGTTTTTCTAATAAACCTGTGTGAACCATAATCATTTCTGTGTGAGAACAATTCTGTGTGAGAACATATCTATCGCTAAAATACAGTACGGGAGCAATACTGTATGCGAACAGATCTAAATAAGAACATATCTATCGCTAAAATACAGTACGAGAGCAATACTGTATGCGAACATATCTAAATAAGAACATATCTATTGCAAAAAGTACAGTACGGGAGCCATACTGTACGAGAACATATCTATTGTTTGTGTGAGAACAAATCTAGTGCATGAACAGATAACATATCATAGAACATGTGCGAGAACATATCAATTTGAGAACATATCTGTATGACAACATATCACTGTGAGAACTTATCAATGTGAGAACATATCAATGTGAGAACTTATCAATGTCCTGAATCTGAATTTATCAAAAACATGGGTAATAATATATTTATATCACAGTACTGTGAGCTGCGAAATATTTTAACATGTTTTTGAATTAACAGGACTGAGTATAACTACGAACATCTGTGTGATCTGTGTGTATTGAGAACATGTCTGGACTATATCCATGTAGTTATACTGTATTCTTTATAATCACATTTCAATATAAATTTTCAGTGTAACTGAATATGATTGAATTTATGTGATAGAACGGGTTATATCTTTAATGTTCTTAAACTGACCTGAGTTTGTCTGCTTGTGAGCAGAATAATGGCTCCTAAAAGAGGTCGACCAGCTAAGAGAGCTGCCTAGAACATTACAAACCCTGAACAGAATCAAATTCCACCTTTGAATGTTTAATCAAATCCGGATCCGCGTGTTAATCCGGAAGTGAACGTGGTTCCACCTGGGAATTTGGAAACAAATACTGCTCCACCAGTGAACCCTGGAGCAAGCACTGTTCCACCTGCTGGTACAAGTGGATCTGAAACAAACGAAGCTATGATAGCACGAATTGTGCGAGAACAGTTATCTGCTTGTGGTGTTCTGACACAACACCAACCACATATTACCACAGGTTCTGGTGGGGACCACGAACATACTGAACATAATGCTACTGGTGGTCACGTAGAAACTCATACTACCACCGGTACAACTACAATTGCTCCTGATCCACCTCGACAGGGATGTACTTATAAGTATTTTGCTTCCTGCAACCCTCCTACTTTTACAGGCAAGGAAGGAGCAGATGGTCTTTTAAGGTGGATTGAGGAAATGGAAACCAAACTCAAAATCAGCCAGTGTCTAGAGGAGCATAAGGTGTCTTATGCTGCCTGTTCTCTAAAAGAATCAGCTTCAACCTGGTGGAATACCCAGGCAAAAACTTTGGGCACAGTTACAGTCGACTCGATGGGCTGGAACGATTTTAAAACTCTGATTAGATCAGAGTACTGCCCAATCACTGAAATTCAAAAACTCCAGGAGGAATTCTGGAATCACTCTATGATCGGTGCTGATTGTCTGGCTTACACCGATCGGTTTCATGAACTCACTTGTTTACTTCCCGATATGTTTCCTATGGAAGCAGCCTTGATCGAGAAGTACATTAAGGGTTTGATTTCCCAGATTCGGGGAATGGTTACTGCAGCTGTACCTACAACCCTGAAACATGCAATTTTGTTAACCACTAAGCTTACCAATGAGGCGGTAAGGAGTGGTACGTTGTCAACAAAAACTCCTACGGCAGTGGGTCGTAGTGAGACTAGTACCTCTAGTGCTGTGAGAGGTACTAAACGAAAGTGGTTTGGCAAAGCCAAGGCGAAAGCTCCGGCTGAGATCACCCAGAGCAAGCCAACTGTGAAAAACTATGGTGCTGCTATTCCTGAAAGGAGAGCTTAAACTAGGCAGGCGCCCAAATGCAATAAGTGTCCATTCCATCACACATGACCATGTCCTGTTTGTCTGAACTGTAACAGAGTAGGACACTACTCTAAATATTGCAACTTTCCTGCTCAAACACCAAACCAAGCACCACGACAAACCACTGAAAACAACCGGTCATGCTTCAAGTGTGGAAGTCCTGACCATCTTATGAGAAATTGTCCGAACAACAACACCAATCAAGGGAATGAAGCTAGGGGGAGAGCTTTTCAGATTGGTGCGACCGAGACGAGACATGATGCAAATATTGTTACTAGTACGTTTCTACTCAATAATCATTACGCATCAGTTTTATTTGATACAGGGGCAGATAAGAGTTTTATCTCTCCTGAATTTGCATCATTAATTTCATTGCCTACGGTAGATCTAGAAACTCCTTATGTCATTGAACTTGCTAATGGCAAGTTGATCAAAACTGACAGTGTCATTCAAAGATGTTCCTTGAATTTGAATGATCATCTTTTCAATATCAATCTACTTCCCATTGAGCTTGGGAGCTTCGATGTTGTAGTCGGTATGGACTGGCTTTCTGATAACCAAGCGGAAGTTGTATGTCAAAACAAGATGATCCGTATTCCATTACCTAACGGTAATACACTGATAGTTCAAGGAGAACGAGCCGGTAGAAAACTTGGTATCATATCTTGTATGCGAGCTCAGAAATTTTTAAGGAAAGGATGTTATGCTTTCCTGGCACACGTGAGTGAGCACAATTCTCCACCCAAACATATCACAGACATCCCAGTAGTCAAAGATTTTCCTGAAGTATTTCCTGAGGACATATCAGGATTACCCCCAGTGAGACAAGTTGAATTTTATCAGACCTAGTTTCTCACCCTGGGGAGCACCAATTCTTTTTGTGAAAAAGAAGGATGGTTCATTCAGGATGTGTATTGACTATCGGGAACTCAATAAACTGACAATCAAGAACCGTTATCCACTACCTCGTATCGACGATCTGTTTGATCAATTACTAGATGCTACTTACTTCTCAAAAATTGATTTGAGATCCGGATACCATCAGTTGCGAATCCATGACGATGATGTTCCTAAAACTGCTTTTCGAACCCGATACGGACATTACGAATTTCTAGTAATGCCGTTTGGTTTAACAAATGCACCAGTAGTTTTCATGGATCTGATGAATCGAGTATGTAGACCTTATCTGGATAAATTTGTGATTGTGTTTATTGATGATATTCTCATTTATTCTCGAAATCAACAAGAACATGCTCAGCACTTGAAATTATTCTAGAACTTTTGGCACATGAGAAATTATATGCCAAATTCTCCAAGTGTGAGTTTTGGTTACGAGAAGTTCAATTCCTTGGACACGTAGTAAACGAGAACGGTATTTAAGTGGATCCCAGTAAGATTCAAGCGGTGAAACAATGGGAGACACCACGAACCCTGACTGAAATACATCAATTCTTGGGATTGGCAGGTTATTATCGCCGGTTTATCAAGAACTTTTCAAAGATAGCCTTGCCATTAACCACATTGACACAGAAAAATCAACCGTTCATATGGGATTCTCAACAGGAGGAGGCATTCCAACTGTTGAAACACAAACTCTGCAACGCACCTATCTTGGCGCTACCGGAAGGTACTGATAATTTCACAGTGTACTGTGATGCTTGGGTGTGTTTTAATGCAGAATGATAAGGTAATTGCTTACGCTTCTCGACAACTGAAAGTACACGAGAAGAACTATACCACACATGATCTAGAACTTGGTGCAGTGGTGTTTGCACTCAAGATTTGGAGACATTATCTGTACGGAACTAAGTGTATTATATACACTGATCACAAAAGTCTCCAGCACATTCTAGATCAGAAAATGTTGAACATGCGACAAAGGCGATGGGTTGAACTTCTAAACGACTATGACTGTGAAATTCGTTATCTCCAGGTAAAGCGAATGTCGTAGCCGATGCCTTAAGTTGCAAGGAACGAGTCAAACCGTTACGTGTGAAAGCGTTAGGGATGACCATTCAAACCAGTCTAATTCCTCAGATTAAAGAAGCTCAGCAACAAGCTTTACAAACAACGAACTATCCTGTTGAGGAACTGAAGGGATTAGACAAGAAACTTGAAATTAAGACCGATGGAGTGTTGTATTTCAATAGCCGAATTTGGGTTCCTTTATTCGGTAACTCTAGAACAATTATCTTGGATGAGGCGCATAAATCCAGGTATTCTATTCATCCAGGTGCTGATGTGACACCCCGTAATTTCCAGGTCAGCAAATATTTATTTAATTGTTTATTTAAATGCTTTATATACACGTGGCACTAGAATTAGTTTAATCTAGCGTGACACGTGGCACGACAGTACGAACACCGACACACAACAAGATAATTCGTGGAATTATTGGCAAACAGCACACACGTGTCAAACACACGAACGTTGGTGAACGTCTAGCACATTGTGTAGCACAACACTCAAATCTTCACGAAACACTCACACTTTGAACTTGGAAGTTCAAACGAGGCCAAATGATGGTTCGGAAGCGTGAAAACGACGACGAACGAATCAAATCCATTGAAATAGGCTTATTGGGCTCTCCAGTGGCCCATCGCGGTACGCGATGGCCCAACAAGAAGCAGTGTCGCGATACGCGACAAACATCGCGGGGGTTTGACTCCCGAAATCCGCCCAGTCGACAAAATCTTTATTAAACCAAGACAATGATGCCTATTCTACACTTTTCACTCATTATCTCCGGTTCTACACTCTACCACTCGACCATCTTCCCTCCCTAACCTCTGTTACACCCAATTTTCACTATTAGAAGCCATTGAAGAACACTTTGGAAGCTCAAGACTTGGAGCTTTGGAATCCATCACCCTCAAGGAGGCTTAGAACCATCACCATCTTTCTTGTCCTCAATCAAACCCACGAACCAGGAGCTCCAAGAGCTGTGGAACCAGCCATCTCAACGATTTGGAGCATCTAAGGTAGTATCTATGGCTAAAACACTCTTTAGACACTCACACACTCACATGCAATGCTTGAAACCCACATGCAAACACCCACAATCCACATGCACGAGTTTTGCTTCTGGGTTTGATAGTTTAAATGTGTTTCTTGATGATCTATGATGTTGTAATGGTATTTTATGATGATCTAAGATGATGTGGACCAACACGAGCAAACACGGTCATTGTGGACCGACACGGGCAAACATGAACAACCCAGGGTTGTTGGACACAAACACGAGCACTAACACGAACACTAGTACGGTCACTTACACGAACTCACGTACGGTGTACGATATAGGTTGCCGGTGACTGACACGCGATCTACGCAGGAGTTTACGCTTGATTTGCATTTTCATAACTAAGGTGAGTTTACGGCCCCTCTTTACTCTTTTTCAAACGCTTTTAAATTGGGGGAGAATACTAGTTGCATCGAGTCAAACATCAATTACTGTACAAACATTTTGTGTATGCTGGTTTATTAGACAAACATTAAGTGTTAAACTCGTAACAAGCCCTCACAAAGTCTTACCGTTAATGTTCGAACAACGTGGTAGATTTGGATGGATCCATTAGGGAATGACTAACCCCATGGGGCACCATGTTGACTGGATGTCATAACCCGTGCAAACTCTGACCTAACTTGCTATGTACACGAGACATAGCGGAGGCAAGGACAAACAAGTCTAGTTCGGTAGTGACGCACTGACACTTTGGGCCTAGGGCTCGGTACTAACATTGATAAACAGCATGACACACTTTTATTTACTATATGTATATCAAAACCTGTGAACTCACCAACCATTGTGTTGACACCTTTTTCTAACTTGTATTCTCAGGTAACTAGCACGGCTAGCATGAAGACAGGAATGCACATTAAGGAACCGAGCATAGGGACATTCATGCATTCTGTCCTGTCATTTTGAAAATAATCTATTTTACTTATTTTAAACAATGTCGTATTTGAATATTTACTTTTCCGCTGCAATATGTCAAACATTTGATTTTCCGCTGCAATATGATATGATAACTTTATTTCCGTTGCAAATTGTTTTGTCAAGTGTATGTGTCGAACATTGTATTCTTAAACGCATATAGAGGTGTTCTATATGACCTTGAGCTGTGATTCTGGACACGTCACATCCACGTGGACATACACCACGAGTGGGAATTTGGGGGTGTGGCAGACTGGTATCAGAGCCTTGGTTATAGGGAACTAGGTTTGCATGTAGTAAACTTAGACTATAGCCATTGCTCAACTTTAGAAACTACACGTAGAACTTGCACATTGATGATATTATTGCTTATGTCGAACGGTTGTTTACTAACTTGAGACTTACAGGATGGCCAACAACGAAGACACCAACAGGAACTCGAGTAGGCGTCCGGCGACTGATGACTTGGCTGAGAGCCGCCGACGAGTCCATGACATAGTGGCGCAAGTGGACGCTGAGATAGACAGGCGAGCCAGGGATGCAGCACGAGCTCGATACTGGGGATGGCTTCCCACTATGATCCAGGAATGGATTATCGGGGAGAGAGTGCCTCCGTATCGATACCCCGGCGACACGACGCCCGGTCATCGATTACCATCACTCGGAGTACCACTAGAGCAGGCCTTCGCGGCTCATGTCGCCTGCACTCGGCGCGAGATCTGGAGGAATGGCGAGCTATCAGACGAGGTTCGCGTTCTTCGCGAGAAGAACGATCGCCTAGAGAGGCAGAACGACAGACTGGAGGAGCAGGTTGAGACCCTGCGTCTCCAGGTGTCCCAGCTGATGACACAGCATGGGCAGATGGTGGACATCATGCAGGAGCATGATGGACGTATTACAGAGAACCGAGTCACCAACGAGGAGACTCAGGCGATGGTTCAAGCTAGTGACGCCATGTTCAATGCATGGGCGGCGCAATTCATTGAGGAGCCGCCAGCCGATGACGGCGAACCACAGTTCGAGGCCGAAGACCTCGAAGAAGGGGACTTTGACGAGGATCCTAATGAGGATCCCGAGGAGGATGATGATGACGGAGACGCTGCTAGTGACATTTCACATGTCTCCATGGACTCGGATTAGTGGACTATTTTATTTTGTATTCCTTTCTGTATTTTCCTAGACGAGCGGGATGTGCTCGAAGAACTCGTATTGCATTTCCTTTTGAAATTATTGTACTTCAAAATCTGGTATTAATGAGAATTATGCTTTGTTTTATTTAATGTATCATTATGGATGTTGCTAACATAACCTCTGACATGACATCTGATCTAACTTCTGACACAACATCTGACTAACATTCTGACTTACTAACATTCTAACCTTTCCATATAGAAACATGTCTGGAAGAGGAACCAATACTCTCAGACTCAAACGCAAGGCCGAAAAGGCAAGGATCGACATGATGGTCGAACGTAAGTTCAACAAAGTACTCGCGGAGTACGAGGCAAATCGACATGCCAGCGAGACTAGTGGCACTAACAATGGTATTAACTCCTGCCTAACGTGACTAACATAGTATAGGCAACGTAGACACTAACACGTTACATTGAACTCCGATGCACAGGATCTCATGGGGGCGTAGCAAAGGGATGCTCGTTTAAAGCGTTCCTGAGCTGCCACCCACACAAGTTCCAAGGTACCGAAGGAGCAGTGGGACTGCTACGTTGGATCGAGAAGCTAGAGTCAGTCTTCTCTATGGCTGAGTGCTCGGAGGAAAACCGAGTGAAATATGCTATGGGAACTCTGGAGGGACCGGCCCTCACCTGGTGGAACACCCATGTCCAGACTCTTGGACTGGAAACCGCCAACTCTATTCCCAGGGAGAATTTCACAAGGATGCTCCATGAGGAGTATTGTCCTCGTGACGAAATCCGGAAGCTCGAAGAGGAATTCTGGGTGCACAAAATGGTGGGATCGGAAATCGAGAAGTAGTGTACTCGGTTTCACGAACTGTGCAAACTATGCCCGGCAATGGTGACGCCGGAGTATAAGAAGATCGAGCAGTTCATAAGTGGACTGCCGGAACAGATTCAAAGCACAGTCACTGCTTCCGACCACACCACCATCCAACCACTAATTCGCTTGGCTCACAAACTGACTGATCAAGCGGTAGCACAGGGCAAGCTACCCAAACGCGGCGAGCATGTAAAACCTCAAGAGAGCCAAAAGAGGAAGCGGGAACCCAGCCACCACCAATCTCATCAACCCCAACAGCAACAATGATCTGCACCTGCAAGAGCCTTTACTGCCACTCAACCCGACGATAAGGGGAAGGGTGTGTACCAAGGGAAATATCCCTTGTGTAACCGATGTTCATACCATCACTTCGGGCAATGCTAACGATACCGTTGCCTAAAGTGCGGAAGACATGGCCACATGGCCAAAGATTGCAGATCAAAGTTTCCTGTCAACAACAACAACCCCAACCACAACCACAACCAGAACCACAACAACAACAACCAAAACACTCTCAAGGGGTGTTATGAATGTGGCAAGCCAGGCCACATGAGGAGGGATTGTCCTCAGTTGAAGAAGGCCGGAGGAGGAGCGGCCAAGGGACGAGCGTTTGTGATTGGCTCGGGAGAAGCCAAGGACGACCCCAATATCGTGACCGGTACGTTTCTTTTAAATAATGTCTATGCTAGTATATTATTTGATACCGGTGCCGATAGGAGCTTTATATCTAGTGAGTTTAGTGAATTGCTGGATATTACCCCAACCCCACTAGACTATAAGTATACCGTAGAGTTAGCCGACGGCAAACTGATTGAAACACAACACGTCTTTCGAGGATGCGTTATGGTATTGGCGGATCACGAACTCGAAATCGACTTGATGCCGGTGACTCTCGGAAGCTTTGATGTAGTCGTTGGAATGGATTGGTTATCCACTAACCAAGCCGAGATCGTATGCAACGAAAAGATCGTACGAGTGACGTTGCAGAACGGTGAACATATTTCAATTCAGGGGGAAAGACGGGGAGTACCTCTGAACATCATGTCATGCATGAAGGCAAACAAGTATCTACAAAAGGGATACACTGCAATACTAGCCCTTATCGCAGAGCAACCAAAGAAGGAGAGGAAGATTGAGGACATTGCCGTAGTCCGCAATTTTCCCGAAATGTTTCCCGAGGACCTACCTGGACTACCTTTGAAGCGACAAGTCGAGTTCCAGATAGACCTTACACCTGGAGCAGCACCGATTGCTAAAGCTCCGTATCGACTCGCACCAACTGAGATGCAGGAATTGTCTAACCAGTTGCAGGAACTGCTAGACAAGGGATTTATCAGACCGAGCTTCTCACCTTGGGGAGCACCGGTCTTGTTTGTGAAGAAGAAAGACAGATCATTCCGTATGTGTATCGACTATAGGGAGCTGAACAAGGTGACAATCAAGAATCGATACCCACTACCACGAATAGACGATTTGTTCGACCAGTTGCAAGGGTCAAGCTACTATTCAAAGATCGATTTAAGATCGGGTTACCATCAATTGAGGATACAGGAAAACGATATTCCTAAGACTGCCTTCAGAACCCGATACGGACACTACGAATTCTTGGTTATGCCCTTTGGACTGACCAATGCACCAGCTGTATTCATGGACCTCATGAATAGAGTGTGCAAAGCCTACCTTGACAAATTCGTAATAGTGTTCATCGATGACATCCTGATCTACTCTAAGAATCAGGAAGAACATGCTGAACACCTGAGACTAGTCTTGGAACTATTGAAGAAGGAGCAGTTATACGCGAAACTCTCCAAGTGCGACTTTTGGATTCGCGAAGTCCAATTCCTTGGACACGTGGTTAATGAGCGGGGAATACACGTAGACCCAGCCAAGATCAAAGCAATCAAGAACTAGGAAGCGCCCAAGACTCCGACTGAGGTGCGACAATTCCTAGGTCTGGCCGGGTACTACCGGAGATTCATTGAAGGATTCTCGAAGATTGCTCAGTCATTGACATCCCTGACCCATAAGGACAAGAAGTTTGACTCGGGAGACAAACAGGAAACTGCTTTCAATTTGTTGAAGCAGAAACTATGTACTGCACCCATTCTATCCTTACCGGAAGGATGCGACGATTTCGTGGTGTATTGCGACGCCTCGAAACAAGGACTCGGTTGCGTGCTGATGCAACGCGAGAAGGTTATAGCTTACGCTTCACGGCAACTGAAGGTGCATGAGAAGAACTATACGACTCATGACCTGGAGTTGGGAGCCGTAGTATTTGCCTTGAAGATCTGGCGACACTACTTGTATGGCACAAAATGCACTATCTTCACCGATCATAAGAGCCTGCAACACATCTTCGACCAGAAAGAGTTAAACATGAGACAACAGAGATGGGTTGAGCTCATCGGGGATTATGATTGCGCTATCAAATACCATCCCGGTAAAGCAAATGTAGTGGCCGACGCGTTAAGTCGGAAGGAGACAACAAAACGCGTGCGTGCCCTACAACTCACAATCCATTCTGAACTACCAAACCAGATTCGGATCGCGCAGCAGGAAGCGCTGAAAACAGAAAACCTCCCTTCCGAAGCCATGCATGGCATGGATAAACAAATGAAAGCAAAGGACGACGGAGCGTATTATCTAATGGACCGAATTTGGATTCCACGCTACGGAGGATTAAGAGAAGTAGTGATGGATAAAGCTCACAAGAGCCGTTATTCCGTACATCCGGGCTCTGACAAAATGTATCATGACTTGAAGACAACCTACTGGTGGCCGAACATGAAAGCTGAAATAGCAACCTACGTGAGTAAGTGCTTAACGTGCTCAAAAGTCAAAGTTGAGTACCAGAAGCCATCAGGGTTACTTCAACAACCGGAATTACCAATGTGGAAATGGGAGCAGATTTCCATGGACTTCATCACTAAATTGCCAAAGACGGCAAGTGGTTGCGATACCATCTGGGTTATCGTAGACCGACTGACGAAATCTGCACATTTTCTACCCAACAAGGAGACTGACAAGTTGGACAAGCTCACTCGTATCCATCTGAAGGAAGTGGTTACTCGACACGGGGTGCCAATCTCGATTA
This sequence comes from Mikania micrantha, assembly GCA_009363875.1. Classification (NCBI taxonomy): domain Eukaryota; kingdom Viridiplantae; phylum Streptophyta; class Magnoliopsida; order Asterales; family Asteraceae; genus Mikania; species Mikania micrantha. Next base: position 3,917,903 of record CM018690.1, on the reverse strand, counting down.
TATCTGATCGCGACAGTCGATTCACGTCGCACTTCAGGAAGTCTTTGCATAAGGCTTTGGGTACGAGATTGGACATGAGTACCGCTTACCACCCACAGACGGATGGGCAGAGTGAACGCACTATACAGACACTGGAAGACATGCTCCGGGCATGTGTTATCGACTTTGGTAGTAGCTAGGAGAATCACCTACCGTTGGTTGAGTTCTCATACAACAATAGCTTCCACACTAGCATCCAAGCTGCACCATTCGAGACACTTTATGGACGTAAGTGCCGATCACCCATTTGCTGGGCGGAAGTTGGAGACAGCCAACTGACTGGCCCAGAGCTTGTGCACGAAACGACTGAGAAGATCGTGCAAATACGCAAACGAATGGCAGCAGCTCGGGACAGACAGAAAAGCTATGCCGACAAGCGACGCAAACCGTTAGAGTTCCAGGTGGGAGACAGAATGTTACTCAAAGTCTCGCCCTGGAAGGGAGTCATTCGGTTTGGCAAACGAGGAAAGTTGAACCCTCGTTACATTGGACCTTTCGAGATTACAAAACGAATAGGCCCTGTAGGCTACGAGCTGAATCTGCCAATTGAATTGAGCAGTGTACACAACGTATTCCACATCTCGAACCTCAAAAAGTGCTTATCTGATGAGACACTTGTTATTCCTCTCGAGGAGATACAAATCGACGAACAATTGAACTTCGTTGAGGAACCGGTGGAGATTATGGACCGGGAAACCAAGAAGCTCAAACTTAGCAAAATACCGATAGTAAAAGTGCGATGGAATTCGCGACGAGGACCGGAATTCACGTGGGAACGTGAAGACCAGATGAAACAAAAGTACCCACACCTGTTCGCGGAACAGACAAACACTGGCAACGCAAGTTGAATTTCGGGACGAAATTCTTTCTAACATGGAGAGGATGTGACACCCCGTAATTTCCAGGTCAGCAAATACTTATTTAATTGTTTATTTAAATGCTTTATGTACACGTGGCACTAGAATTAGTTTAATCTAGCGTGACACGTGGCACGACAGTACGAACACCGACACACAACAAGATAATTTGTGGAATTATCGGCAAACAGCACACACGTGTCAAACACACGAACGTTGGTGAACGTCTAGCACATTGTGTAGCACAACACTCAAATCTTCACGAAACACTCACACTTTGAACTTGGAAGTTCAAACGAGGCCAAATGATGGTTCGGAAGCGTGAAAACGACGACGAACGAATCAAATCCATTGAAATAGGCTTATTGGGCTCTCCAGTGGCCCATCGCGGTACGCGATGGCCCAACAAGAAGCAGTGTCGCGATACGCGACAAACATCGCAGGGGTTTGACTCCCGAAATCCGCCCAGTCGACAAAATCTTTATTAAACCAAGACAATGATGCCTATTCTACACTTTTCACTCATTATCTCCGGTTCTACACTCTACCACTCGACCATCTTCCCTCCCTAACCTCTGTTACACCCAATTTTCACCATTAGAAGCCATTGAAGAACACTTTGGAAGCTCAAGACTTGGAGCTTTGGAGTCCATCACCCTCAAGGAGGCTTAGAACCATCACCATCTTTCTTGTCCTCAATCAAACCCACGAACCAGGAGCTCCAAGAGCTGTGGAACCAGCCATCTCAACGATTTGGAGCATCTAAGGTAGTATCTATGGCTAAAACACTCTTTAGACACTCACACACTCACATGCAATGCTTGAAACCCACATGCAAACACCCACAATCCACATGCACGAGTTTTGCTTCTGGGTTTGATAGTTTAAATGTGTTTCTTGATGATCTATGATGTTGTAATGGTATTTTGTGATGATCTAAGATGATGTGGACCAACACGAGCAAACACGGTCATTGTGGACCGACACGGGCAAACATGAACAACCCAGGGTTGTTGGACACAAACACGAGCACTAACACGAACACTAGTACGGTCACTTACACGAACTCACGTACGGTGTACGATATAGGTTGCCGGTGACTGACACGCGATCTACGCAGGAGCTTACGCTTGATTTGCATTTTCATAACTAAGGTGAGTTTACGGCCCCTCTTTACTCTTTTTCAAACGCTTTTAAATTGGGGGAGAATACTAGTTGCATCGAGTCAAACATCAATTACTGTACAAACATTTTGTGTATGCTGGTTTATTAGACAAACATTAAGTGTTAAACTCGTAACAAGCCCTCACAAAGTCTTACCGTTAATGTTCGAACAACGTGGTAGATTTGGATGGATCCATTAGGGAATGACTAACCCCATGGGGCACCATGTTGACTGGATGTCATAACCCGTGCAAACTCTGACCTAACTTGCTATGTACACGAGACATAGCGGAGGCAAGGACAAACAAGTCTAGTTCGGTAGTGACGCACTGACACTTTGGGCCTAGGGCTCGGTACTAACATTGATAAACAGCATGACACACTTTTATTTACTATATGTATATCAAAACCTGTGAACTCACCAACCATTGTGTTGACACCTTTTTCTAACTTGTATTCTCAGGTAACTAGCACGGCTAGCATGAAGACAGGAATGCACATTAAGGAACCGAGCATAGGGACATTCATGCATTCTGTCCTGTCATTTTGAAAATAATCTATTTTACTTATTTTAAACAATGTCGTATTTGAATATATACTTTTCCGCTGCAATATGTCAAACATTTGATTTTCCGCTGCAATATGATATGATAACTTTATTTCCGTTGCAAATTGTTTTGTCAAGTGTATGTGTCGAACATTGTATTCTTAAATGCATATAGAGGTGTTCTATATGACCTTGAGCTGTGATTCTGGACACGTCACATCCACGTGGACATACACCACGAGTGGGAATTTGGGGGTGTGACAGACTGGTATCAGAGCCTTGGTTATAGGGAACTAGGTTTGCATGTAGTAAACTTAGACTATAGCCATTGCTCAACTTTAGAAACTACACGTAGAACTTGCACATTGATGATATTATTGCTTATGTCGAACGGTTGTTTACTAACTTGAGACTTACAGGATGGCTAACAACGAAGACACCAACAGGAACTCGAGTAGGCGTCCGGCGACTGATGACTTGGCTGAGAGCCGCCGACGAGTCCATGACATAGTGGCGCAAGTGGACGCTGAGATAGACAGGCGAGCCAGGGATGCAGCACGAGCTCGATACTGGGGATGGCTTCCCACTATGATCCAGGAATGGATTATCGGGTAGAGAGTGCCTCCGTATCGATACCCCGGCGACACGACGCCCGGTCATCGATTACCATCACTCGGAGTACCACTAGAGCAGGCCTTCGCGGCTCATGTCGCCTGTACTCGGCGCGAGATCTGGAGGAATGGCGAGCTATCAGACGAGGTTCGCGTTCTTCGCGAGAAGAACGATCGCCTAGAGAGGCAGAACGACAGACTGGAGGAGCAGGTTGAGACCCTGCGTCTCCAGGTGTCCCAGCTGATGACACAGCATGGGCAGATGGTGGACATCATGCAGGAGCATGATGGACGTATTACAGAGAACCGAGTCACCAACGAGGAGACTCAGGCGATGGTTCAGGCTAGCGACGCCATGTTCAATGCATGGGCGGCGCAATTCATTGAGGAGCCGCCAGCCGATGACGGCGAACCACAGTTCGAGGCCGAAGACCTCGAAGAAGGGGACTTTGACGAGGATCCTAATGAGGATCCCGAGGAGGATGATGATGACGGAGACGCTGCTAGTGACATTTCACATGTCTCCATGGACTCGGATTAGTGGACTATTTTATTTTGTATTCCTTTCTGTATTTTCCTAGACGAGCGGGATGTGCTCGAAGAACTCGTATTGCATTTCCTTTTGAAATTATTGTACTTCAAAATCCGGTATTAATGAGAATTATGCTTTGTTTTATTTAATGTATCATTATGGATGTTGCTAACATAACCTCTGACATGACATCTGATCTAACTTCTGACACAACATCTGACTAACATTCTGACTTACTAACATTCTAACCTTTCCATATAGAAACATGTCTGGAAGAGGAACCAATACTCTCAGACTCAAACGCAAGGCCGAAAAGGCAAGGATCGACATGATGGTCGAACGTAAGTTCAACAAAGTACTCGCGGAGTACGAGGCAAATCGACATGCCAGCGAGACTAGTGGCACTAACAATGGTATTAACTCCTGCCTAACGTGACTAACATAGTATAGGCAACGTAGACACTAACACGTTACATTGAACTCCGATGCACAGGATCTCATGGGGGCGTAGCAAAGGGATGCTCGTTTAAAGCGTTCCTGAGCTGCCACCCACACAAGTTCCAAGGTACCGAAGGAGCAGTGGGACTGCTACGTTTCATTCGGCTATCAAGCTATTCTGACTTCATTCTCTCGGCTGATCAACTTCATTCGCCAGTTCAAGTTCTTTCGTCCCCCGACATTCGGCCTAAGTGTTGACATTCGGCCATCAGATTTCAAAATTTTTCTAAGTGTTGAACACCTTTGATCTTGACTTTATGGAGGACTTAGCTTTGATGGCGAACCATAATCATCGCATTTAGACCCTGTTGCTCACCGAGACAGAGACAGGGAACACTAATAAAGCTCCCAAGCTGCTTTCATTAGATGATTATCCTCATTGGAAGTACAGATTTGAAATCCACATCAATGGAGTTAATACCAACTTGTGGATGATGATAGAGAGTGGTTATCCGAGACCTCTGAATGAAGATGGGACTCCAATGTTAGTCACACAGATGAATGAACCACAGAGGAAGCTATATGACTATGAGAAGAAAGCTTATGCTATTCTGTCCCAGTCCATTGCAACTGATATCTTTCATCAGTTCAAACAGTTCACATGTTCTAAGTTTCTATGGGATGCTTTGCAACAGAGATACGAGGGAAATGATGCTTTGAAGAACATCAAGTCCAAAGCTTCAAGGAAGGAGTTTAACAGTTTCATGTATGTGGGAAACGAGTCACTGAATGATCTGATTGCAAGATTCTACCATCTTCTGAGTGAGCTGTTTAATCATCAAGTCAAAACTACAACTCAAGAGAAAATTCAGTGCTTGGCAGATGCTCTACCTCCAAAGTGGGAATCATTTCTTATGGTTTTAAAGCAGAATGAGATAATGGCAAACATGGACATCAATGATTTCATTCAGAAGTTGAAAGAGCAGGAAATTGAGAACAAGTGGAAAGCTAAGAGAGTTGCTCAAGTTCAGGACCCTTCACTGTATTATTCTACTCCTACTGTAGAGAGAGCCTCTTCTCATGCTCCACTGAAGACTGCTTTTGTCTCTCAGACTACTGAAGCACCAGTTTCCAATCAGATTCATTTCAGCCAATCATCTTCATCATCCAGCTCTAAGAAAGAAAGTAGTCAACCAGTCACCAGTCTGAAGACAGACAACTTTGATAAAGTGACTGTTGAGGTTGTAAAGGAGCATATGGGTCTTCTGTCTACTCTTGTTAGCTCTTATGATGGATTAGTAGCTGGACAAATTGGCAATCCTTATCTGACTAATGACGATTATTCCCAGATAGACCCAGATGACATAGAGAGGATAGACATCATGTGGGCTCTAGCTAGTGCTGTTAGAAGAGCTAAGGATTTTGTGAAAAGGACTGGCAAAGACATCAACCTAAATAAGGATTCTAAATTTGGTTTTGACATGGCATTTGTCACTTGCTACAATTGTGGGGATAAGGGTCACTTTGCAAGACAGTGCAAACAACCAAAGAAATCAGGCAACAAGAATCCTTTTCAGCATCAGAGACCTTCTGCATCAAATCCAGAGAGAAGACTTGTACCCATTGATACTCCTGCTAATGCAAGTTCTTCAAATGCAAGCAAAGAATTGATGGTGCAACAGGATGAAGGTGAGAATTGGGACTTCAGATTTAATTCTGATCGGAATGGACTGGATAAAGCTTGTGTTGCTGAGATTCAGAAGACTGATGAGTCAAGTGAAGAAAGCACTTTTGAAGAAGCAAAGACCAGTATAGAAGAAAGATCTGGTTCAGAGTCAGAAAGCATTTCAGACTTAGACACTCAAGCAGATTCTGATGCTGATCTTGGAGAACCAATTACTCAGTTTGCTTTGATGGTGAACACATCAGCTACTCCTGCTGTCATTTCACAGTCAGATCAGGTATTTGATGGATGTTCATCTTCTCATTCTAGATGTTTTAACTGTGTTGACCTTGACAGTAAGGTCTTGGCTTATTAGAAGCACAATGCTGACTTGATCAGCGATCTCAACCAAATGATTGAGGCTAACAGAATTGTAAAATCTAATGAAAAGGATTTTCAAGATAAAATCAATTTGTTAAACAGACAGTTGCATGAGGCTGAGATCGCTGTTCTCAACAAGCAGGATGCAGTTACTTCTTATCTCAACACCATAAATGAGACTAAGAAGAAACTTGTCATAGTCGAGTGTGACTATGAAACATTAAGCCAGAAGCTTAAGAGATATGAGAGCTCATCATACATCATTGAGCACATGATTAGCACTAGGACTGATCAGGATGGAAAGGGTAAGGAAACAAAATATAATCATTGTCCCCCACCAGTCTTGAACAGCTTTGTCAATTCTCCAAATGACAAAGATTTTAAAGATTTCCAAGTTAAAACTCCATTAGTAATTGATCCAATTGGAATGATTATTGATGAGGGTTCCTCATTGTCTGAGGAATCTTTTGTGGAGGGAATTGTTGAAGATTGGGTCTCAGATTCTGAGGATGAATCTGATTGTTCATCTGATGGTATTGTTGCTCAGAATCAGACACCTGTAGTCATGAAGGGTGACCCAATCTCATCTTCAAAAATCTATCAAGAATTAGGTTTTGTGAAGGCTTCAAAAGAAAACGAAGCATATGTGTTTAACAAGATTGACAATCTTGTTTCAAATGGGAAAAAGGGTTTGGGTTTTAAACAGAACAAGACCAAAACACATGTTTTTAAACAACACAATCAATCTTTTTCTAAACCCAAACATTTTCATCAAAAAGATAACAGCGTTTGCTTTGAGTGTGGTGCACCTGGACATGTTGTTAGAGTTTGTCCCCAGTTGATCAGACCTAAGATTGCACCACCCAGAAAACTTAATCAGAATTTTAACAAACCTGTTAAATCTGATTGTAAGTCAACTCAAGCAAAACCCAAACAACCCAGTTTGGTTAAACCTTTGGATAAGGGTAAAGGGAAATTGGTGAACTTGGATGTTCCCAAAGTGATCAATGTCAATCAATCAAAGCCATCATCCATTTACCTGAAAAACTCTTTCAGTAAAAACACTGTCTGGAAAGTCAAGTCTTCAAAGACTTCTGTTTTACACACTCCAGACAAGGCAACCCCTGATGGCAAATGGATTGATGTTTGGATCCGAGACTCATTGGGTCAACCCAAGACTGTAAAGGCTTGGGTTCCCAAAATGAACTAATTGTTTGTGTTTGTGCAGGTTGCCCCAACAGCTGCTCTTAACAGCTCATGGATCGTTGACAGTGGGGCTTCTAGGCACATGACTGGTGATATTTCGCTACTCACCAATGTTAATTTTGTTCGAGGTGGTTATGTAGTGTTTGCAGGTGATAAAGGCGGGTTCATCACAGGAGAGGGTATTTTGTCTAATGGTCAAGTTTCCTTTGACAAAGTCAGATATCTCAAGCAGTTGGAGAACAATCTTCTTCTAGTGTCACAGATTTGTGACAAGTAGTACAAAGTTCTTTTTGATGACTTCAACTGCTACATACTCAAGCAAGGAATCACTATACCTGAAGATTGGATTTTAATGTCAGCTCCCCGTAAGCAGGACTTGTATGTACTCAACATGGCCACAGCTTCAACAATATCCTCCACAGCTTCATGTTTTATGTCAAAAGCCACTGAGAAAGATTCTATTCTTTGGCATAAGAGCATGGGCCATTTGAGTCTACGCAAGATGAACCACTTGGTACACAACAACTTGGTTAAGGGGGTCAGTCTGAAGAATTTTAAGCTGTATGATATCTGTGTCTCATGCAAGAAAGGGAAGCAGACCAAGCAGTCTCACAAGTTGAAAAATTTTCATTCAATCACTGTTCCTCTTGAGCTTCTCCATATGGATTTATTTGGTCCAGTAAACCGGAAGAGTATAGCTGGAGATCAATATTGTCTGGTCATCACTGATGAGTATTCCAGATATTCTTGGGTTTTCTTTCAACAGGAGAAATCTGAAACGTTTGAGTGCATTCAAGTGTTGGTGACCAAACTTGAATCTCTTTATAAGCTCAAGATTCGTATGCTCAGAACAGACAACAGGACAGAGTTCAAGAATCACAACATGGAGAACTTCTGTAATGCACGTGGTATTGTCCAACAATTTTGTGTTCCATATGTCCCGCAGATGAATGGTGTTGCTGAGCGGAAGAACAGAACTTTGATTGAGGCTGCTAGGATGATGCTTGCTGATTCATCTCTTCCTGTTCAGTTCTGGAATGAAGTTGTGGCAAATGCTTGCTACACACTGAACCGGGTATTGATAGTCAAGAGACATGGGAAGACTTACTTCGATCTGCTCCACAACAGAAAGCCTAATCTTAAGTACTTTGAACCTTTTGGTGCTCCGTGCACGATGCTTAAGAAACACGAGCAAGGCAAGTTCAATGAGAAGGTGGAAGAGGGGTATTTTCTTGGGTACAACACTCCAAATAAAAGGGTCTACAATAGATCAAATCAGAATGTGGAGGAGTGGTACCATGTTGATGTTCAGAGACACTCTATTCCCCCACCTGGAAAAGGTCCAGACTGGATGTTTGACTATTCAGACCTTTTCGACTCATTCAATATGTCTCCCATGTACTCAGATGAAGATGTTGCTGTTCAAATGATGTATGATGCACAGAATGCTCCTGATGAACCTGTGCAACCTTCATCAACTTCAATTTCCACAGTATAGATAAATGATGACAGCTCAGACTCAGATAATAACCAGTTCAGCAAGCTGCCCCCGAACCAAATGTTGACGATCTTGTACCTGGACTTGAGGACTTGAATCTGAACAACCTTGATCCACAGGTTGAAGTTCCAGCTCATCCTGTTTGGAAGAATCAATCGCATTCATCCTCAGGAGAACATTATTGGAAGTCCGCTTGATGGGGTTAAGACAAGAAATCAGCTATCTTCAGGAGGCCTTGCTGATATTCTTGACTTTGCTGATGTGAACTACTGTGCCCATTCTTGCTTCATCTCTCAAGTTGAACCGCGCTCTGTCATCGAAGCATTGAGAGAGAAATCATGGGTTGATGCCATGCAAGAAGAACTCCTGAAATTCAAGAAATTAGGTGTTTGGCAACTTGTTGACAAACCAAGAGATGCAAAAGTGATAGGCACCAGATGGGTTCTTCGTTGCAAAAGGGACGATCACGGCATGTTGTGCGAAACAAAGCACGTATGGTCGTTCAAGGATTCAGACAGATTGAAGGACTTGACAATAATGAAGTGTTTGCACCGGTTGCTCGTCTCGAAGCAATCCGTATCTTCTTGGCATATGCATCCTTCAAGAAATTCAAAGTTTATCAAATGGATGTCAAGAGTGCATTCCTTCACGGTGTGATCAGTGAAACAGTATATGTCAGTCAACCTCCCGGGTTTGAGGATCCATTGCATCGTGACAAAGTCTACAAGCTAGACAAGGCTTTATATGGATTGCATCAAGCACCGCGAGCTTGGTATGAGACACTCTCCACTCACCTTCTAAACAACGGGTTCAGAAGAGGTGTCATTGACTACACACTGTTTATTCGAGAAAAAGATGGTGATTTACTCTTGGTGCAAGTTTATGTGGACGATATCATTTTCGGTTCTACAAATGATAGTGTGTGCAAGGAATTCGAGAAGGTCATGAAAGACAGTTTGAAATGAGCTCAATGGGGGAGATGAAATTCTTTCTCGGGTTGTAGGTGGATCAATCTGAGGCAGGGATTTTCATTCATCAGACCAAATACGTTGGTGACATTCTGTGCCGATTCAGTATGTCGGATGCAAAACCTGCTGGTACCCCACTGGCTGTCAATCACGGGATTACACCAGATGAAAAGGGGGAGTTAATCGATGTCACTCTGTACCGAGGAATGATTGGGTCTCTCATGTATCTTACTGCTTCTCAGCAAGATATCACGTTCGCCACATGCTTGTGTGCTCGTTATCAGCCCAAACCAAGAGTATCACATCAGATTGCTGTGAAGAGGATTATGCGTTATCTGAAGGGTACACCGGATCTTGGCTTATGGTACCCTAATGATGATAACTTTGAGCTTACTGCATACAGTGATTCAGACTATGGCGGATGCAAAAGAGATTTTAAGTCAACTTCTGCGGGATGTCAGTTCTTTGGAACCCGTTTAGTCACCTGGCAGTGCAAGAAGCAAACATCGGTGTCTACTTTAACCTGTGAAGCTGAATACATTGCTGCTGCTAGTTGCTGTTCACAAATCATCTGGATACAACAGCAACTCAGGGACCATGGGTTACATTTTTCTAACACTCCTATTTATGTTGATAACACTGCCGGCATAGCTGTCACTAAGAACCCGGTCCAGCACTCGAAAACCAAACACATCGACATCAAATATCACTTCATACGTGATTGTTTTGAAAAGAAACTCATCGATGTTGTTAAAATACACACCGATCACCAGAAAGCTGATCTTTTTACAAAAGCTTTTGATAAACCAAGATTTTTATATCTGCTATCGGCTAATGGTGTTTATCAAAAGGATGAAGTCATTCCTTCATCTGAAACTAACAAATGATCATCGCTTTTCTTAGTTAGCTTTCTTTTGTTTTATTTTTCTTTCATTAGTCTGTCTGTTATTTCTTTCACTAAATCAAAAACTCAAAAAGATTTTCAATTTTAGGTTTTTAGGGGGAGAAAAAGTAGATTAATTGAAAAACCAAAAACATCTGAAAAATTTGAAAAATACAAAAACATTTAAAAAATCATAAAAATGAGAAAGTCTTATTTGAGAAAGTAATGTGTTAACCTATTATGTCTTAAAAGCTAAGGTGAATGCATAAGCTGTAAACACATGAGAATTGTGAATTGATGTACTGATAGGCCGACTTTACAAAATGTATAGACAATTTGTGATAGCTTAGAAAGTCTGATTTGTAGGATCTATTTTAGAAAACCAGCTAAGTGATAAATAATTTTCGACTCAAATCAGGCATACACCTATTATCATAGGGTCTAATAAGGTCTCCAATGATTCATGAATTCAAGTCTGTACTCGTGCCATACTACTTTGTAAAGACCTAGCTGAAGCCGTGCATTCAGATGAGAATGATTGAATCAAAAGAAAATAAAAGTAAAACAAGCTGGTATTAAGCTTGGAAAATACAAATATAAAATAAGTTCGATTCCATACACGTGCCATATTGCTTTGTAAAGACCTAGCTGAAGCCGTCCATTTGGATAGAACAAGTTGATCGTGTCAACACAATTCTGTATACGTGCCATATTGCTTTGTAAAGACCTAGCTGAAGCCGTCCATGAGAATGTGTTGAACATGAGAGACAAATCAAAAAGAAAAATACAAAAAGATAATAAATTGGAACCTTATAGAACTTATGATGATTGGTACTAAGTTATGCAGAGGTGAGTCACAAACTGGTTTTGATCTTTATTGATGAAATGGAATGGGTAACTCAGTCAGAAAACATGAGTGATCATCAAATTTTTAGAAGTGATGTATTGTCAGGCTTAAAATGGACAAGTATATCAGTAATCATATCATAAAACAAATGTGTCTGAAGTGGAACATTCAGTTCTGCAGATTTGATGTGATTAGGTGTATGTGTTATTTTCTTGATAGACTTCTCACAAAAATATGTGTTTCTGTGTTTTTAGGTGTTAATTGTACAGTCGTATTTTGTTTCAGAAAAATACAAAAAGATTTTATATTTTCACATTTGTTTTAGATGATCATTTGTGTGTTTGGATGTTCAATCATCTCTGAATCCATCACCCACCAGACTAATCTTCATAATGGCACACATTTAACTGATCATAATGTTAAATTTTGAAATTAATTTGTGTTTGGGAGTGACAAGTTTCATTCGTACGAATGAATAAGGAGAATAGCTCATTCGACCGAATGACATCATTCCAGCAAATGAGTCCTTCGGCCGAATCAACCTGGGCCGAAGTAACTCAGTCGATGGCTTCATTCACCGAATGAAATGTTTTAAGGGGTTTTTTCGGCCGAATGACATTGGGGCGAAGCAACTCATTCGATTGAGTCATTCGCCGAATGAAGGTTCCTATTTAAATGATTCTTTCGGCCGAACCACTTCATTCTCCAAAAGCCATTCTCTAGCCCAACTGTGTGTCTCTTTAGGCCGAAACACACACTCTCTACTGTTCATTGATTTTTCCTGGATCAAACCACTTCTTTTGCTGATATTTCTTCTTGTGATCATCACAGGTTTTCACACCCCCAATTTTCAACTAACGGAATCATACCGTTTGGGGCGTGACAAACCAGGATCTCAGACCATTAGACATAACGAAGACCTCTAAATGAATTTCAAAACATACTTTGGTCTAAAACTGTAATATCAAAGTTCTACGTTGCGAAAGCGTTTTTAAAACATAAACAACCATAACGGTTTGAAAACTGTAAACAATGAAAAGTTGCAAATGTTCAAATCCAAATAACAGAAATGTAAAAACATACATGCGACTCGATCTCCTAGCCCATACTTGCTTGCTTGTGTACCTTAGCGTCCTGAGAAAACATGTAAACCAAGTCAACACAAAGGTTGGTGCATACACAGGTTTAAGCATTCACAAATGTTTGAAACAACAGTTTGAACAAAATGTGTGTAGATAACATAATCACACATGCATAGTTATGATAGCTAGTCATTTATACTATTTACATAAGTGGTTGACACCGAAGCTGACTGTTGCATGCTAACGCATGTTTTGCCTTGCCACTATTGTCTAGCACAAACAATAGAAATGTGAATTGGCTAGTCAAACACTTGCGTAGATCCCATCTACCAAGTGAGGTTTGTCAAGCCTAATAGATCTATTTCCAACTACCACGCTTTGCAATACGGCAAACTAAACGGTTCGAAATGTAAGGACTTGTAATGCTATGTTTGCACTCAATGTAAACAGCTAACTCATGCAAGTGATATGTATCTAAAAGTGTTTGTTGCACATGTTTTCTCCCCCAAAACAGTTAAAATAAGAAAGGGGCCGTGTACGCACCTTTGATTGTGAATAGAATGATCAAACACGTGAAATCGCGTAGAAAGTCCTCTACGAAGAACCTGTGTTTTAACAATAACTTAATGTTATTCGAGATGTCGTTTTATGCTTGAAATCACATACGTGTCAACACACGTATGTTAGAGTGTTAGGAATATGCATACGTATGTACGCGTGCCTTTGAAATCGTTTAAATAAAACCATATATGATTTTATTTAAATAAACGTAATTATACGCGATTACGTTTTCGATCTAAAATGTGAATTTTATTATTCTAATACGTTCAGGACTGAATTCTGGTTCTAACGCAAGTCGAACGTGCCGGATCGGAGTTAGAACGAGTGAGTTATGACTAAAATATCAAAAATGGCTTAAAACCTCAAAAACAGATGGAGCCGGGTTCGAACCCGCGACCTCCAACTCCCACCCCCCACGAATTACCATCCCAGCCCATCACACATTTGTTAACAAGAAGCCCAATTAATTGTTTTGAACCTTTAAACCTGGATTCCCCCTTTGTGTAACTAACCGAACCATTAGCCTCACAATTGATCATGACTTCGAACCCAATCAGTTCTAAAACCATAGGGGTTTTGTTTCAATAACTAAACCGAGTCCCACCCTAGTTTTAATTCGAGAAAATCATCCACTTAGAACACCCAATTGTGTCAAAAATCAGTTTTGAATGTGAACCATTAAACCCAACATCTAATCTTGTAAGATTCGTTAGCTATGAACTAGAATTTCATGGGGTTTTCATTAACCATAACATTTCGAAACTTTCGGTTCCATTTAATTTGAATAACGATTTCGTTTAGGTCGAGATCCCCAAAAAAGTTTTTTTCTTACTAACCCTAATGATCGAAATCCTTAAATTTGTTGTTTTAACATCCAATTAACATAGGACTTAGCTTAGTCGAAACTTTCTGGAACTATCTATGCTATTTAATTTGATTCTAGAATGCATCTATATAAAAATCCCCAAAACCGTTTTGTTCTAAAAACCCTAGAATTGAAATCATTCAATTCGTTATTGTTTGATGAAGTTAACACATGGATTTCCTTAAACTAATGATTTCGAAACTTTCTGTGTCAATTGATTCCATTATAAATCTCAATTTAACAGAAACCCCCAAAACCGTTTAGTCTTAGAACCCTAGAATCCAAATCCTTAAAATTCGAAATCCTTAGATGAAATTGGGTTAGGGGTATTCTTAGTCGGCTGTTTTAGAAGGTGTAGGAACAAATACTTACTAGTTTTGATGTCGAATGAAGTGGATCGACTTCTAGGTTGTTCTTCGGCCGGCTCTAAATCGAATTCTCTTCTTGTGACCTCTAAGATCGAATTGTTGAATGTGGTAGTCTCTAAAGGTGCCGATTTGGATGTTTGGAGTTCCAATTTTGTGTAGTAAGGCCGAATGATGTGATTTCAATAGTGAAAGGTTACGGTTTCGCCTTTATGGCTTCCATTTGAGTTCAATTCGACAGTAGATAGTTTAATAATGGTTGGGTGATGATAATGATCATCAATGTAACGTCCATGAGTGTTTAATTCAGCTATTAACATTGTATTAACTTGAATTTCGAGTTTCCCCCAATTTCTATGAACAAATTTTGACTTAAAAGTCAAAATTTCTCATTTCATGTGATTACAAGTTTAATACTTAAAATTTTAATGTCTTGAACTTGTTTAGATTAATTCTAATACTTCTAGTTTGATTTCTTATGATTTCCTTAGCTTTTGGTTAACGAAGTTAAGCCAAAATTCCGAATTGTCACAAATTGGGCCGATTAGAACATCATTGGGCTGGGTTAACCCACTTGGGCCGAATAGAGATGAAGTGGGCCGTGGAGATGCATAGGGTCAAGTCTGTGTGTTGAAGACAAGGAAATTGTGAGTCAATTAACAATGGTCCAATGCCACTTAGTTCCTTATAGAAATTGGGCCTCATAAAGTGAGATTGGGCCTACAATCTATACAGCCCAAATAAGCCTTCTGTTTCCGATCAAGTGTCCAGCGAACCTTTTAAGTTACAAGGTTCAGCGAATCTTTTGTGATTTCGTTACTTTCGGTTAACGGGGTTAATTCGAAAAGTCGGATTGTCACACAGGTACTTGTGGATCCAAGATGAACGACTTTCGTCCATGGATTTGTTGAGAACAGAACCGAATTTAGGGTTTTAGGGTTCTTAAATGTCGTCTCAAACTAAACAAATAAATTGGACATTAAATCACCAAAGACCTTTTCTAAATACCTTAATCGGTCGGTTCTGAATGTATTGGTACAATTTTTGTGGACTGATTTGAATTTTTGTAGACTTGGAATTTGAAGTTCATACAGCCGAACGAATGAAGCTCTTTCGGCAGTTAAGAACCGACCGAATGAACTCAATGATCGAATGGAGTCATATGCCCGAATGAACCTCATTCGGTCTCTACTCTCATCCGCTGGTCATTCGGTTGACCAGTCTCATTCGCTGTTACTTCGTTTGACTGAGTTCTTTCGGTCAGCTTACTCATTCGCCCAAGGGCTATTCGGTCAAATTGATCTCATTCGTTCAAGTGTTATACTTGTAATATTTTCTGATTTGATTCAACTGTTTAACTGAATTGTACTGACACGTTTATTCTTTTGTTTTTCAGTATGGCTGAGTATAAAGCAATGACCAAGAACAACATCTGCGCTCATCTTGATCTCACCACGACGAATGCCCGACACTTTACAGAGATTATTACTTTCTTGAGGCGTTCTAGGATCTTTACTGCCATATCTACTGTGTATGTGCCCTATCAGTCACATCAGCAGGATTTCTGGAGATATGCTGATATTGATTGCAAGGTTGAGCCACCGGTTATCAGGGGCAAGGTGCAGGGTCATGATGTTGTTATTTTTGCTGAACATATCAGGAGGATATGTGGTTTTCAGGATGCACCGGACCAACCCATTCTACTTGATCGCTATTTAGTTTGTGGATGCTTTATGCGATGCAAGTATGAAGGTGATCTGGGAGTTGGGATACTCAACGAGGCTTTTCTGTCTCCACAGTTCAAGTACCTTGCACATGTACTTATCCACTGCTTGGGTTCGAGGAGAGGTGGATTTGATGATCTACGGGAGACTATTCAGCGTTCCTTTGTCGCCCTGGTGCTGAATCTGCCCTTCAATTTTTCTGAGATGATCTTTACCCACATGAAGGAGAATGTGGTGCTCAAGGGTGACAAGAAGTTTCTTATGTACCCTCGGTTTCTACAGCAGATCTTTGACGCCTAGGTGCCTCACCTGCCAAAGACCAACACTGATATCCTCCGATTAGAGCACATGAATGATATCACTCTCAACAGAGTGATGTCATACAGGGGGAAGGAGAGGAAGCCTCCGGTTCGTACCTTATTCGATCATCTTCAAAGACCTGATTATGTTACTCCTGGTGGACGGAAGTGGAGGCATGATGACTCAGATTCTGACTTAGAGGACATTGTGGTTCTTGGTGATGATGGTGATGATGATGGAGATGATGGTACTGGTGATGTAGGTGGTGGTGATTCTGGAGTTGGTGTGAGTGAGGCGGGTGTTAGTGCAGGTGCTGTCAGTACAGGTGTTGTAGGTGTTAGTACTGTTGATGTTGGTACAGGTGTGGGAGGTTTTGGTGATGGTGAAGAAGAAGTTAATGTTGATGCTTTGCTTGATTTAGACTTCTTGGCTACTACACAGGCCACTGTCTCTACTCCACTAGAGATGGCAGGCACCACTTCAGCAGAGGATAAAGATGATTCAGAGGAATCAGGTGATGATGGTGATGAGGGTGAAGGTGAAGAAGGCCCTGAGAGCTCAGATTCTGAGGATACCCCTGACGAGTTTGATAGTGTTTGGGTAGGAGGTAGACTGGTGAAGAAAAGGAAGAGAAGAAGTGAAGCAGAGCTTGAAGAGATTCATGATCCGTCTTTCTTTCCTGAGTTTGATTTGTCTCCTCCACGTACCACTACTGCTACATCCACTGCAGCTGTGACTGTCACTGCTACCTACTGCTCAGGCCACATCATCTCCCTCCAGCAAGAGGAGAAGGACTAGGTTTGTCCTTCAAAGGAGGTCGGAACTGTCAACTGCTGCTGCATCTACTGTTACATCAGTGGTAGCAGTTACAGTTTCTTCACTGCCCAGGTCATGGGCTGTTCTGACACGTTCTACTGTTGCCCCTCTGACATCCTCTGGTGTTCATGCTCCCATCTACACTACTGCTTCTGCTGGTCCCTCCACCACCCGAGCTGATTCCATTATACATACTGTTTCAGTGACTGAGCAACCCAGTACACTGAACAGTTTGTTACTTAGATTGATGGAGAAGAACCATCAACAGGAGGAGGCTATTGCTCAGCTCACGCTGAGGGTCAGTGAGCAAGACGCTCTATTACTTCAGGCTACTGACCAGCGTGCAGATTTGCGGGCTAGATCTGCTCAACAGGAGGAGCATCTGCTCAAGTACATTGATGAGCATAACCAGCTGGCCTTGACTGCAGCTGGTTTCAGTGACCGTATCCTGACTCTTGAAGCAGAAAATGCCAGACTTACAGAGTAGGTAGAGAGTCTTAGGGAAGTTAATCCCAGGATAGAGGGTACTAAGGCTCACTCCAATGATTCAGATGAAGATAAAGAAGAAGATGAAGATGAAGATGAAGATGAAGAGGAGGAATCTGATGAGGAGAAAGTTGATTATGATGATTCAGACAAAGATGATGGCTCTGATGATTTTGGTGATTCTGATAGTGGTTCTGGGAGTGGGTCTGCTAGTTCATCAGGTGCAGCAGCTGAACAGTCCCCTCCCACGGAAATCCGAACCAATACAAGGCACGACAAGGGTGCTAAAGCTCCTCCTCCACCTCCAAGGAGCAGATTGCAGAGCTGTCCAGGTTGAACCCTGACGAGGTTGTGATTGATGATACCTCAGCTCCTGTTTCTGATGTGCCTTCTCCTGAGATTTTTGATGACATTGATGAGGTTATCTTGGAGGATATCACTGAGGAAGAAACTACCAAGTACACTTCAGCTGAGGACGAGCTACCTACATTTACTGACCTTTTTGGAAAAGCTACTGAAGAGGAACTGAACAGAAATGTTGAAGAAAAGGTTAGTGGTGGTGAGTCTTCAGGAGAAGACATTCAACAGAGAAAGGATGAGTGGAAGGCATATTGGGAGATATTGAAGAAGGAAAGCACTGCGAAGATGCCAGCTACTCACACTAAAGTCTATAGGACCAAGGGCTACAAGGCTGGAGGTCAGATACTTAGCTGGGCATACTTTCATGATTTGGGCTGCTATGCTGTCAAGAGAGAACAAGGAATTCAGTATTTCAAGCATCCGCATGATTTCAAGACATTGCCGGGATTCGAAGTCAATCAACTTGCACGCTTGAAGATGCTATACAGTGAAGACTCAGGGATGTCTGCATGGTTCTCGAGACAGATACAATATGAGTATAGGAAGAGATGGGTGAATTTCAGGCCTCAGCAACCTGAAAGATATTATTTACCTGAGATTGATGGAGATACCCGCAAGCATAAAGTCATCCTGAAGTGGCTACCTCCAAAAGTCATGAAGAAGATTCCCTTGAGGAAGATGCGTCAAGACTTTTTGGAAGGCTTCCGATGGTCGTATTATGATGTGCATACTGGAGAAGCTGTGATAGTGCTCTGCAAAGAAAAGAAGTGGGAGACTGACCGTATATTTGACCCGATGTGGTTGACTAATCTGTCACACAGCGATGTCAAAGCTCTTTACAGACACCAGATTTTCTTTGACGTAGAAGATATGGAACAAGCATTGCAATTTATGAGGGTGATCCGGATCTGTATTGTTTTCAGGATTCATGCTAGATCAGATTGGAAAGCCATCTCAGACAAACATTTCAAGAAGGATGCTGCAAAATGAAGAACAAGGTCCAAGGGGGAGTATGTTGGTGCACTAAATGTCCTTAGTTCAGTTTTGTATGATCTTTTGATGTATAAAGTTTATGTTGATTAATGACATCAGTATTTCTATATTGTTCTTAATGTTTATTTTAGTTTATATGTGTTTGATTATGTTTAACTTTGAACTTATACGTCATATAGACCCATTCGGGCGAATGACCCTAAGAATGAGGTCATTTGGCCGAATGAACGCTTACAGAATGTCTAGGGCGATCGAATGAGTCACCCGCATGACTCATTCGCTGGTTCAAGCTCATTCGGCTGAGTCATTCGCCGAATGAGTTGTTTCGGCCACTCAATCGGCCGAATGAGTACAGTCTATATATACCAACCCAAACAGATTCAAACCTAACTTTCCCGAGCCCTCATTCTTCCCAGAGCACTCCAGTGTCAAACCCTATAAGTTTTGAGCGGTTCTTGCTGTCCAAGTTCGATTCTCAACCCGTGGTGTTCGATCTAGCTTCAAACGTTCATCCTTCACTTTCGGATCAGCATGGTTGCTGTTGGTTTCGATTGGAAAACCCTCAAATAGGATTCCGCACTTTTTATGAACTTTAAGAAACGCTGAAAGTAACCACTCATAAGATTCAACGGTCTCGCTAGCAATCAAACCAGCACCAAAAATCACACACCTTTTGTGGTGATCAACCCCCGTGAAAGGCACAAATATCATGTTATACCTACAAAAAAATTGTATAATGGAATGTTTTATCCAAAGTAAATCATACAACTTAATAATTTTAAAACTGTTGCTGAAACTTACTTGTTAGTAGAATATGTTGCATCAAATGCTAAAACATCACCAAACATTCCGTAGCTGACTTTAGATACATCATCAGCCCAGAAAATTGCTTTCAACTCGTGTCCAGCATGCCATAACTCATACGAAAAGTTTGGTAGGTTTTTAGCCCGTTGCTCTAGTTTTTGAACCAGTTGAATGTCGCGATCACCAATGAACATCCTGATGTCACGACTCACATTCTTGAAAGCATTCCTTGTAGCGCGCATGTTGTGATGACCTCCTTTTAAAGAACTCTGCAAACGATAAGCAACAGTGGCACCTACTTTGTTCAAACTCATTGTGTGAACAAAATGTATGTCTTCAAAGTTTAGATGTCTCCCATGACGAGTCAAGTCCATGTTGTCAGTAGAAACCAAACCTACTTTGTTCAAACTCATTTTGTTCTTAGGCTTCCCCCATTTGTTACAACCTAACACCATGTGTGTGATTTCACCTTTCCATTTCTTACATCCACTTATACGAATGCCAAAACCAGATAGCTGCCCATAAGTTTCATACATCCTATAAACTTCATCCCAAGAATTGTAAATCATACCAACAATTGGTTTTTTGTCTGGTTTAACATCAGGGCACCAAAACCTACTGCCATTCGGTGCCTGGTAAACTAAAAAAGATTGCGAACCTAAACAACCCAAAAAAAGAAATACAAGTAACGGTTTAAAAATACATAAAAAAAGGATCAAAAATATGTACAATAAACACAAAAAATCAAAATATATACTTCGACATTATGGTAAACCAAATTTTTTCAAATCTGAAAGTAATAAAAAACCAGATTCTCATCTGATTATACAAAAAAGATATATTTAACATCAAATTAACTGTCACTTAAAAACAAGATTACCATTTTGATCAACCCCAATGCAATGCAATGGCGAGTTTCCAACTAGCACGTCAAAATCCTCATCAACTACAGGGTCGCCAAGAGGTGTGGTGATCAAGCTAGCTTCATCAAGAACCTCATCATCTTCACCTTCGTTTGTTACCATTAACACAGTTTCTTCGTTGTCAAAATCGTCTTCCGTATTCATCATCCAGTCGTCGTCGCCACCCCCCATGGATTCAGAGCTTCTGTATTTTGAAAAAAACCCTTGTTAATTGAGAACGTAAATGACGATCAGTAGTTTAACCCTCTTTAAATGAATTTATTAAATGAGATATTAATTAAGTAATGAGATGATTAAATGAGATATTAATTAAGTGATGTGACTAAAATGAGATGATTAAATCTCTGATGTGATATGGTTAGAAAGAAAAAGTCTATAATACCCTCATTAGAATGAAAAAGAATCTATGATGTGGATGAATCTGATTGGCTTAAATGGGTTAATAGGTTATCACAAATATGGAGGGTTCTTAATTGAACCAAATCCTATATATATATATATATATATATATAGGATTGCAATCAAATAATAACCCACTCTTAAAGCAATAACCCATATAACTTGCCAAGATGAAGCCGAATCTTGAATTTTTTTTTGAACATCATTGTAACACAATTAGAACAGTATGTTCTTTTATGAGTTTGCGAAAATTCATCACCGTTTGAGAGTTTACATTGTTGTAAGTTTTGGGCTAAAACAGTTACAGTGTTGTAAATCAAAAACTTACAACGATGATATCTCTTAAACGGTTATGAATTTTCACAAACTCATAAAAGAACATAGTGTTCTAATTGTGTTACAATGATGTTCACAAAAAAATTTCAAGATTTGGCTTCATCTTGGCAAAGTTATCTGGGTTATTGCTTTAAGAGTGGGTTATTATTTGAACACTTCCCTATATATATATATATATATATATAGGATGGGGCTCATATAATAACCCATAGTAATTGAAGTAACACATAAACCTTTTTAAACCATTAAAGCTTTGACACATCACTGGTTTATTTAATTAATATAAAGGGCATTATAGTCATTTTGTTGAGATGTCGTTTCCATCACTTTTCCACATCTAATCTACAATTATGAATTCTTTATTTAATTTCTTTTTACCTTTATTTAATTTAATTAATATCAGTTACTTACATCATTTATTAAGCCTCATTTGTTTCTTTTGATAATCAGAGTTTCCAAAAATGGGAGGTGGTGATCATAATATGTCTGATGTTCTTTAAGATCATGGTTCTGTTCAAGTTGACGATGTAGTTGCAGGCCTAGATTTTGGTCATGGTGGTGTTCATGAGCGCGACGATGATGACCTTGATGAGAACGAATATGGTGAAGGCGATTTACAAATCCATCGTTTGGATCCACTTGCTGATGATACCTTCGATATTCTTGTGGGAAACTCACCTTTGAATTACATTGGTTGTGACAGAAGTGGTAAATGATGTTTGATTAATTTTTAGAAAACCCTAGCTTGTTTTATTTCAAACTATTTCATACATTCTTTAATACACTTGATTTTTACAACGTTCATCTCATTACGTTTATTTGATTAGTGTTTTTTGTTTGTTTTTTTTTGGCTTTTTGTTCGTTTATTGTTTTTTTTGTAGCAAATGTAACAACAGTTTACATCATTACTTTTTTATCAGGGTATATTTTTTTGTAATAAATGTAATCAGTGTTTATCTCATTACGTTGGTGTAATCTGTGTAAACTCCCTGTTCTATTTACTATTTGATGGCATTTTTAGTTAAAAATGCTGATTAATGATTATTGTTTAATGTTTTTTTAGGTTCTAACTCTTTTTTAATTTACCAAACTCCGAATGGTTGGTAAGATTTATGATTCGTGGGACTAGGTTTATAAAATGTACGAAACTTATGCTGAGTTGTCTGGTTTTGGTATTCGTAGGTATTCGTATTAGCGGGGTAAGCCTAGGAACAAGAAGTATGATACTTTGGATCCTGGTTCATTGGGTTGTTCTCGTGAGAGGCCCCGAAACCGGGCACCTCACAGAGGTTGGTTTTCATCATAACACATAGCTCTTAAACTAAAAACTTTCATAATCATGCAGCGGAAATGTAAACATAGTTTGATAAACAGAAATCAATAAAGTGTCTGTATCAAAAACATATCGGATTTGCCAAAACCAATGGATCGTCTAACTTGATGCCCGAGCTCCATGCCTTCTCTTATCGTACCTTCAACCTGACATAGATGCTAAATCAAGTCAGCTTACGCTGGTGAGTTCTAGTTTTCATAAAACAACATTAAGCATACTTAACATACACATCATTTCATACACATAGTCCATAACCTTAGCACATAACACCCTTACATCATCATCATACGTTCCACTGTTACAATACGAACAGGGGGCTTATGCCGGCACCAGGCTCCATACCCAGTTATAGTCGTGGTTGACTATCATACCCAGTTATAGTCGTGGTTGACTATCATACCCAGTTATAGTCGTGGTTGACTATCATACCCAGTTATAGTCGTGGTTGACTATCATACCCAGTTATAGTCGTGGTTGACTATCATACCCAGTTATAGTCGTGGTTGACTATCATACCCAGTTATAGTCGTGGTTGACTATCATACCCAGTTATAGTCGTGGTTGACTATCATACCCAGTTATAGTCGTGGTTGACTATCATACCTACCCAGCACGAGAGCTGGTACATCTTTCATACTTATCCTATAACACGTATAGGAACATCGTTCGTTCGTCATACATGATATACTAGCATTATATCATCTTTTACCATAATCATCATAACATTTACTGCTAGCATTATAACATCGTTCATAGCAGTCATCATGGCATCTTAGACATGTTATACTAGCATCGTCTCATCATACCATCATAGCATACTGTCATCATGCACAGTTCATCATAACATACTAGCATCATCAGCATATCATAATATCATGTCATCATGCCTACATATCATACTTCCATCCTAGCAACCTAGGACCTTGTCATACTCCTATAACTATTCTCATAGTTATCATCAAGAAGCATGTTATCATAAAGTCATCATCATATCAAATGCTAGCATCATTTTCATGTCATGTTATTCATTATCATAATTCTTTTCTCATGCATTCATCATACTTAACATACTTTCATGCATAGATCATACTAACACGTACGCATGCATACATAGTCAGGGCATACCATCATTCATTCATCATCATCATAAGCACATAACATCATAACATAACCATAAGCATGTATGCCAGCCCAAAACAGTTAACATGAAATAGGGCGTCTAGAACTCACCTGACAGTAGACTCTTGTTAACCTTAGCCGAACTCCTTAGCTAGGGCCTTAAGGACCTATATCAGTTACATCATATCGTCACATACCATCACATCACATACTTAGACTTAGAAATTATTCTAAGTCCTCATAGCCTACTAGTCCCCCTTTCTGAATCCAAGTTCTCGAAACTTAGCTAAGTGTTCGAAACCCTTGAAATTCGTTAAGTTCTCATGTACACGAATTGCCATGTACTCGAAACATCCCTTGTTCACGAAATGCCCTGTACACGAAATTCCATGTACTCGAAACATCCCTTGTACTCGAAATGCCCCTGTACACGAAATTCCATGTACACGAAATAGCCATTGTATTCGAAATACCCATGTACTCGAAATACTCATGTACACGAAATTCTAAGTATGATTTCGAGTACCCTTAGTGCATAGCTTCGTGTACTCATCATTTTGTCATTAAACATCTCAGAAATTCATCTAAGACCTTGGGGAGCTAGTTCTAGGTTCCTTATGTTGTTACCAACGTATTGGAACCTCAAAGTTAGGAACTTTATGCATAAAGGTGTGAGCTTTATGCATAAGTTCACCCTTTGTTTAACCATCCTAACTTTTGTATAAAAATCCAGCTTTCTATACATGAATCACTTACTTGAAGGTAGCTGATCCTCCTGGTAGAATCCCGTGCGTTTCCTACTTCGTTTGGTCGATCAAAGTTTGATTCTTGAAATTCTTGGACTTAAACTTCGTGTACTCGAGAGGGACTGTGCTTCCAACCAAAGGTTGTCACATTTCCCAAGGCACGACTATTTATAGACAAGGTGCCCGTACTCGAACACCTGAGTACACGAAATAGGGAGTACTCGAAATACGGTGTACTCGAAATCTCCATATTTCGAGTACACGATTTCTAAGCTCCATCTTAGTTATTTTCGTCTATTTTCCCACAAGTTACCTATCCGTTACACGTACGTAGAATTCAAATAACTTGTATCTTAGAAAATTTGGGATGTTACAAGTCTCCCCTCCTTACAATAGGTTTCGTCCCGAAACCTGCCTTGTTACACATCGAACAAATGAGGATACAACTCCCTCATCTCGTCTTCCAATTCCCACGTCGTGTCTGAACCTTTCCGATGCTTCCACTGAACTCTTACTTGACGAACCGTTTTATTCCTTAACTGCTTTTCCTTCGTATCCACAATGGCGACTGGTTCTTCAATGTAGTTCAGTCGATTATCTACCTCAATGTCATCTAAAGGAACATGCGCCTGCTCGTCTGCCAAGAACTTCCTAAGATGCGACACGTGAAAGGTAGGATGAATCCCGTTCAGCTCCTCTGGTAGGTCTAGTCGATACGCGACCTTCCCTACCCTTGCCTTTATAGAAAATGGTCCAATGTACCTCGGACTCAACTTGCCTCGCTTTCTGAATCGAATGATTCCTTTCCATGGTGATACTTTCAGCAACACTCGATCGCCAACATCAAACTCGATCGGTCTCCGGCGCTTGTCAGCATAGGACTTTTGGCGATCTTGTGCAGCTTTCATACGTGCTTTTATCACCCGTAGTTTTTCTGCCATATCAATCACAGCAGCCTTGTTTCCCATTTCTTTCTGTCCAACTTCACCCCAGCATACCGGGGTTCGACATCGTCGTCCGTACAATGCCTCATATGGGGGCATTCCGATACTAGAGTGATAGCTGTTGTTATATGAAAACTCCACCAAGGGCAAGTGGTCATCCCAGCTTCCTCCAAAATCGATAATGCACGCCCTAAGCATATCCTCCAACGTTTGGATAGTCCTTTCTGACTGTCCATCAGTCTGAGGGTGATAGGCGGTACTGATATTTAACCTCGTTCCCATAGCATCATGAAACTGCTTCCAGAATCTGGAAGTAAACCTCGTATCTCGATCTGACACAATGGAGACAGGAACTCCATGTCTGGCCACAATCTCCTTTACGAACAACTCAGACAACCTTTCGGACGTATACGTTTCCCTGATAGGAAGAAAGTGTGCACTCTTCGTCAGTCGGTCCACAATCACCCATATGGTATCATGCCGTTTAGCTGTCTTTGGTAGCTTGGTGATGAAATCCATGGTGACGTGTTCCCATTTCCATTCTGGTACCTCTAGAGGTTGCACATATCCGTAGGGCTTCTGATGTTCAGCCTTCACTTGCGCACAAGTAAGGCACCGGTTCACATACTGCATCACATTAAACTTCATGCCCGGCCACCAATAATCCTGTCGGAGATCTTGATACATCTTCGTTGCACCGGGGTGTACCGAGTATCGTGACTTGTGGGCTTCATCTAAAATCCTCGCTCGAATGTCCCCATTTCTGGGCACCCACATTCGACCGAATCGTAGCTTTATCCCATGGTCATTGTCTTCCAAGTTCTTGACTTGTCCGAAGACGCGTTCAAAACCCACATTCTCTTCTTTCAATCCCTCCTGTTGCGCCTGTTTGAGCTCGTTCAGAAAGTCTGGCGTTATCACCAAACTATACGATTTTACTCGTATGGCAGGATGATCAGTCTTGCGACTCAGAGCATCTGCCACCACATTGGCCTTTCCCGGGTGATATAGAATATCACAGTCATAATCCTTTAACAGCTCAAGCCATCGTCTCTGCCTCATATTCAAATCCTTTTGCTCGAAGAAATACTTCAAGCTCTTGTGGTCGGTATAGATGGTACTCCTTACTCCATACAAATAGTGCCTCCATATTTTCAATGCAAACACCACTGCAGCGAGTTCAAGATCGTGGGTCGGGTAGTTAGCCTCATGAATCTTTAGCTGGCGCGAAGCATAAGCTATCACCCTTCCCCTTTGCATTAGTACACATCCTAACCCTTGTCGTTGTAACATCAATGCCGGAACCGTCACCGGAACAGTGATCGTGAACAGTACGTAAACAGTAATCAGGTACAATTATCATGTAATTCTGTATATTTCATATTCATATCAAGTCACAGTATCATTTCATATTATCGAAACAGTGAATTCACAGACATTTCAGAGAAATCAATTCAGAACAATGATTCTTGAGTCAGATAATTATCTGGCAACACAGAATCATCATGTGATTTATTTGTTAGGATTTTATTATGTATAAACGTATGTGAGGCCTTACAGGACAAAACAACACGAATATCGTTACGTGAATGCTAAACCGACAGATTATTCGTATAGGTGACGATCTGTACGAATAAATCTAAAAGTTTAACGTTCTGAATGATATTCGATAATTAGAAAACAATACCGAAAAGTGTAGTTATCGTCGTATTTGATTCGAACAAATACGCGCGATGACCGCGCGATTCGATTTAAACGTTAAATAAATATTTTGTAAATTAAATAATTAAAAGATATTTAGTTAATTTATTAGGAATCACAACCTAAAATAATTTTATGACTTTTATTTTAAAACCGGGTCGTTTCGTTACAAGAACGACGCGAAAACGTCGTTTCTACGCGAAACCACGCGAAACCGAACGAACCCGAACGAACCCGGTATTATCCCCCACATTTATGGTGGCATTTAATGCCACAACAACCCACCAAAACCAGCCACCACCCCTCCCACGTTCATCCCTTTCTCTCTCTAAAACCTTCTCAAGAAATTTCATCTTCTCACTAAGATTTCTCAACCAATTCTCAACCATTTCTTGTGTTTTTGGTGTCAAAATCACCACCATCACTAGTAGAACACGAAAGTACAGTGGATCTAAGCTTCCAATCAACAGATTTGAGGTAAATCCGAGAATTCTTTACGGTTTTAGGGTTTTGAAAACCCTCTTGGCCGCCCCCCTTTTTAGTCGACTCCACGCCTCAAAAACCCTAGGAAACCTCACCACACACTCTTAGAATGAAGTAGTAACAGGCGCCATCACGATATCCGGTCGATTGAGTTGGAAACCATGGCTGGTCGGTGTGGTGCTCGACTGCCGAATGAGGTTCATCAGATGGGTCGAATGGCCTCATTCGAAACCCCATTCGCCGAATGACTTTAGCCATACCTAACCTCATTCGCCGAATGTCACCTCATTCGACCACCAGGTTCTTTCGATACTAAGCTCATTCGGCCAGCTCTCATTCGCAGGAATTAATACCTATTCGACCAAACCCTCATTCGAGCCTAGTCCCATTCGACCATTTCTCATTCGTCGGTCCCCATTCGCCCAGAAACACATTCGGTCAACCCACTTTCGGTTGAACTTGGTTTGGTACTCCAATCGGCCGAATGATGAGAGGGTTAAGAGATTTGGGTCGATGCATGCTTTCATGTGCATGGGTAGACATATGGTTCACGTATGAGACCCGTGAGTGTGCATGCATGGAACTCGAATTTTGGGAGTTACATGGGACATATCTAATAGGGTCTAATCATGGGGTTGCAACACGATAACAAGATTAAATCCAGAAATAAAGCATGGGGTCTTAGCTTAAACTACAAGGAATTATTAAAGGAAACCCTAGATTAGGGTTTTAATCAACAAGGGTCTTTATAAAACATCTCATAATCTAAACTTGGCTTGTAATATTTTTGAGTGTAGAATATTCGAAAATGCATGGAGAAAAGTATTAAGGTTTCTAGTTCATTTAAACAACTAAAGAGGGATCATTAAGATCCATTACTCAAGTCTAACGCATCGGGATTTCATTGTGAAGTCATATGGATCAAAAACAATAACCTAAGGTTCAAGTGTTTATTTAAATATTAACACTTAAACCCTAGGATGTTCTATAAAACATATAACTAAATTAGATGGTTTTCATAAACTATCAAGATCGAGTTAAACAAGAAGCTAATATGAAAAGTCTAATACATGGGCCTGAAAGTGGCCAAATGGGCTCCATTTAGGCCCATCACCTTTAAATTTTACGTCTTTATAAACAAAATGAAGTTTTAGTAAAAGTAAAAGATTCTTAGATTTTAGCAAATTATACTAAGTAATGTTTTCTGAATAATTAATTTAGAATGAGATAATTAGAACATGATATGATTAAAGTCATTAAAGAATTAATTGGGGATATGGGTTACTAACGGGTGATGAATTAGATTAAGTTAGATGAAGTCTTAGAATCACATTAGTAATCTAGGACACGTAGTTGCACACCGAGACCAAAGCTTTAGGTACAACGTCTATTATACATACTTATCGTATGCGAATTCTTTTAAAACAACTCAGGAACCGAAGATACATAAGCTACAACAACGAGAGCGCATTTTGTGGTAATTCTATACAAAGCAACACAGGTGAGTTCATTGCCCCTTTTCTAAACATTTTTGTTTTTTTTAACGCGGGGCTGAGAAGCATGCGTAAACTGTTTTTATTTAAACTGTTTATTTAAATGCTTTTATTTATTATATGTTGTTGCATATATATGTTGTTAATACTCCTGGACTCCTGTCTAGGAAATTATTGAACAGATCAAGTTATCAAACAAATTTAAGTACTCTTATGAGTAATACCTTAAATTTAAATTCTAAATCAACCCTTAGTCCATCAAGTTCAAATTCAAGAATCTAAATTCAAAGTGAAATCAAATGAACAAAATCAAAGGATCATATTCAAAGGAAACTTAACTCAGTGTGTGATCTGAGAACCAAGAATCAAATCAAGAATCAATTATCATTGTGAATCATGGGAATTCAGAGAATCAAGAATCATGAGACTCAGGAAATCAGAAATCATAAATGTGTGTGAATCATTGAAATAATGAAATCATTATGATCTAATGAACTCATTAATACTCAAGTCAAGGTGGATGTCAGTTGTATATGGAATCAAGACCACGTGTAACACACATATAAAGTCCCTTCAGGTATAGAAGACTCTTGTAGTCAGGCTATATGGGCAACAACGTGAACAATCATTGAATTCATTATCAAAGTCTAAGAGAATCAAGAGATCAAGAAACAAAGGATATCCTTAAAGTCCCCGCATGTACAGAAGACCTTTGGGTCAAGCTGTAAGGGCAAAACATTAAAGTCCCCGCATGTACAGAAGACCTTTGGGTCAAGCTGTAAGGGCAAATCATTAAAATCCCGTCACGCCCAGGTATACTCCTTGTGAGTTATGCCTGGTATGGGTCATGTGTGAGAGGTTACAACTTGGACAACCACCAACAACTAAGTCTAACTGATTGAGTAAAATCATACCCAATCATCATGTCTTAGTTGTATTTAAATGTTTTACTTGGTTATTTAACTAAATATTTGACATTTTGCTATTATCACTGACTTTTGGAAAATCATATATCCACGATCAAAATCAAGAGGATCAAAGGCAAATCAGATTTCAAAATCATAATCTAAATCAGAAGAGTGTTAGGTAAAAATGCTTAATTATCATTAATATCAATGTCCTATGCGGATTAGTATGTGGTGGGACGTCGTCTGGGCGGGGTTGTAGCCTTGACCCAGGGGTATGCCCTATATATAAGCATACCGATCTGGATGATACAGTTGATGTTAATGAGGTTAGGGTCTTTACCGAAAGAGGTTTTCAAATCATTTTCAAATCATAAAACTATATGAACTCACCAACCATGTGTTGACTTGATCTTTTTGCATGACTTCTCAGGTGACGAACAGGTCAACTAAGAAGTTATTCTTTTCGTACTAGGACTTCAGATAGAAGGCTTAGCTTTTGGACCTGCATTATTTTTGAAGACATCATTATGCAAATTATTTTGTATATCTTGTGTAAATACAAGATAGAAATATATGATGTTTATGGTAGATTTACATTGTTAAATTATAAACAATACTGATGTAATTTAACTTTGTAATTCTATTATAGTTAGCATTTCTCATTTGTATCATGTGCAATGTAAACAATCTGATCATCACGATTATCACTCACGATATCGCGCCCCGGGAACTTTCCGCCCGACGGGACAACCGATCCTATCCCGCCGGCTCGGGGTGTGACAGATTGGTATCAGAGCCATGGTTATAGAGAAATATAGGTCATTTGTTTAAACGGTTTGGCCTAGACTATAACCTAGGGACCCTGCGTGTAGA
Organism: Mikania micrantha; assembly: GCA_009363875.1. Lineage (NCBI taxonomy): Eukaryota > Viridiplantae > Streptophyta > Magnoliopsida > Asterales > Asteraceae > Mikania > Mikania micrantha. Next base: position 3,886,655 of record CM018690.1, on the reverse strand, counting down.
GAACTTAGGATTTAAGACTTATTGCATTGCGTCTTCTGCATTCGATCATTGCACTAACCAATATTCATTTGGTTATGATCAGAATGCCGCCACGAAGACAACCTCCGCTGTTGACCTCAACACAAGACCAAGCTTCACACTCCTCAACACCATCGCCAAATGACTCACCACCGCCACCTCCTCCACCGCCTCCACCTCCTCCTCCACTGATCACAGAGGCATCAGGTTCAGGCACGACTCCTATACTGGATCCTACCACCATCGCTTTGGTGACACTACTGAGCAGCCAGATGACCAATCAGATGAAAGCGGCGATACCGGAGATGTTCAACCTTCTCCGTAATGAGATCAACAACACTGGCAATTCATCAGGAGAAGCCAGTGGGAATACTGGTGGTACCTCACACTACTCTTACAAGTCATTTGTAGGATGTAAGCCGCCTAGCTTTAGCGGATCTGAAGGAGCCGTTGGATTAATCCAATGGATTGAAAAGATTGAGGCTACTTTGGACCTCTGCAGCTGTCCAGAGCACCATAAAGTCCGCTACTCTGCTGGAACATTCAACAAGCGGGCTCTGACCTGGTGGAATGGTCAGATCAACGCCCGAGGAAGAGAAGAAGCTATGGCAATGCCATGGGAGGACTTCAAGGCGTTACTGAGAACAGAATTCTGTCCTAAGAATGAGCTGCAGAAGTTGGAAGTTGAACTGTCCAACCATGTGATGAAAGGGGCAGATCATATGGGGTATACTACTCGTTACCACGAGTTAGTTGCTTTGGTGCCCGACATGGTACCTACTTTGGAGAAGAGGATTGATAGATATGTAGGTGGACTTCCCGCCTGCATCCAGGGCATGGTTGTTTCAGCCAACCCTACCACTGTTGAATCTGCAGTGAGACTGTCTGGAAAACTTACTGATTTGATGGTTGCCTCTGGAGTTCTGAAGAAAGAGGCAGACACTGGCAAGAGAAATGAAGAGACTTCAAAGAAGCCACAACATCAGCAACACCCAAAGAAGAAGCAGAAGTTCATAAAGAATTACACTGTGGCTACTCCTCTGAATCAAGTAGCAGTGGCACAACAAAATGTGCCCAAGAGGCAGTATACTGGCCCACATCCTTTGTGTACTAAGTGCCAGTATCATCACATTGCTAACACTCCTTGCAAGCAATGTACGGGATGTGGAAGAAAGGGCCATTGGGTCCAGCACTGCCGGATGACACCTAACCAAGCAGTCAACAATGCTGCTTTGGCTATTCCTCCACCAGCCAACCAGAACAACGGTGGATGCTTCAACTGTGGCGAACAAGGCCACTTTGCAAAGAACTGCCCGAAGAAGGCACAACAAGCAGTTCAAGCTCCTCGTGGAAGAGCTTTTGTTATTGGAGCACCAGCTGCACGCCAGGACCCGAATGTGGTCACTGGTACGTTTCTCTTACATGACTTTTATGCATCTGTTTTATTTGACACTGGTGCGGATCAGAGTTTTATCTCTGCCGATTTTGCATGCCAACTAGATTCTATAGAAGAACAGTTAGATTCCCCTTACATTATAGAAGTAGCTAACGGAAAACAGATCACAGTTAGTACAGTTTACAGAAATTGCCCGTTGACACTTAACAGTCATACATTCTCTATCGACTTGATACCGATGGAGTTGGGTAGTTTCGACATCATTGTTGGAATGGATTGGCTTTCCTCTAACCGAGTGGAAGTTGTCTGTTCTGAAAAGCTGCTTCGAGTTCCATTACCAGATGATCGTGTATTGGAAGTCAGAGGGGATCAAGCAAAACGAAGTGTCAAAATCATTTCCTGCATAAAGGCGCGTAAGTGTTTACAGAAGAAGTGTGTAGCTTTCTTGGCTCATGTAATGGAAAAAGAGAAAGACAAGAAGAAGATACAAGACGTACCAGTAGTAAGAGAGTATCCAGAAGTATTTCCTGAAGATCTACCAGGTTTGCCTCCTGTGCGACCGGTAGAGTTCCGAATTGACTTAGTTCCTGGAGCAACTCCTGTTGCTAAATCTCCTTATCGGTTAGCACCTTCGGAGATGCAGGAATTGTCGAACCAGTTGCAGGAGTTACTGGATAAAGGATTCATCAGACCGAGCTACTCACCTTGGGGAGCTCCGGTCTTGTTCGTGAAAAAGAAAGACGGATCGTTTAGAATGTGTATCGACTATCGAGAACTGAACAAGTTGACTATCAAGAATCGGTACCCATTGCCGAGGATTGATGACTTGTTTGATCAGTTACAAGGAGCTCAGTATTTCTCGAAGATTGATCTACGGTCCGGATATCATCAACTTAGAGTTCAAGGCGAAGACATACCGAAGACGGCCTTCCGAACCAGATACGGGCATTACGAATTCCTGGTGATGCCTTTCGGATTGACGAACGCACCAGCGGTTTTCATGGACCTCATGAACCGAGTGTGCAAGCCGTATTTAGATCAGTTTGTTATTGTCTTTATCGATGACATACTGATTTATTCCAAGAGCAAAGCAGGACACGAGCAACATCTCAGAAAGATCTTGGAACTGTTGATGGAACAGAAACTCTATGCCAAGTTCTCTAAATGTGAATTTTGGCTAAGGGAAGTTCAGTTTCTTGGTCACGTAGTCAACAGTGAGGGAATACACGTAGACCCCGCCAAGATTGAAGCAATAAAGAACTGGGACACTCCGAAGACACCAATGGAGATACGGTCTTTTCTGGGATTGGCAGGTTATTATAGGAGGTTCATCTCGAACTTTTCTAAGATAGCTTTGCCACTCACTAAGTTAACTCAGAAAAGTGAACCGTTTGTCTGGGAACAGAAACAAGAAGATGCTTTTCAGACACTGAAGCAGAAGTTATGTAATGCTCCAATTCTATCACTCCCGGAAGGATGTGATGACTTTGTTGTTTATTGTGATGCATCCCATCAGGGACTTGGGTGCGTACTGATGCAACGAGACAAAGTTATCGCTTATGCATCGAGACAGTTAAAAGTTCATGAGAAGAATTACACTACTCATGATCTTGAACTGGGAGCAGTGATTTTTGCACTGAAAATCTGGAGACATTACTTATATGGCACTAAGTGTACCATATTTACTGATCACAAGAGTCTGCAGCACATCTTTGATCAGAAGGAACTCAACATGCGACAACGCCGTTGGGTCGAACTTTGAATGATTATGATTGTGTGATTAAGTACCATCCGGGAAAGGCAAATGTTGTAGCTGATGCCTTGAGTCGGAAGGAACGGGTCAAACCCTTACGCGTTAGGCTATGGGTATGACTGTGCAGACCAGTTTACAAGACAAGATCATTCATGCACAGCAGGAGACAATTGACAGAGGAAACTTGAAGAAAGAACTTGACTGCGGAGCAGAGAAACATTTAGAGACCAAGTCTGATGGAATGATCTACTATCAGGATCGTATATGGATCCCGGCGGTAGATGAATTGAGAAGACTTATCTTCGATGAGGCACACAAGACAAAATACTCAGTTCATCCAGGCGCTGATAAAATGTACCAAGACTTGCGTGGATTTTATTGGTGGCCGGGAATGAAGAAAGACATAGCCGAGTATGTCGGTCGATGTCTAACGTGTGCGAAGGTAAAGGCGGAACACCAGAGACCGTCTGGTTTACTGGAACAGCCTGAGATTCCGCTCTGGAAGTGGGAACAAATAGCTATGGATTTCATTACCAAGCTACCCCGCACTTCCAGTGGTCACGATACAATTTGGGTGATCATTGATCGATTAACAAAATCTGCTCATTTCTTGCCGATGCGTGAAACCTTCACGATGGATAAACTGGCGAGATTGTACATCAATGAGATAGTGGTACGTCACGGTGTACCATTATCAATTATTTCTGATAGAGACAGCAGATTTACTTCAAGATTCTGGCAATCACTACAGAAATCTCTAGGGACACAGTTAAATCTGAGTACAGCTTACCATCCACAAACGGACGGCCAAAGCGAACGTACGATTCAGACCCTAGAGGATATGTTAAGGACCTGTATTTTAGATTTCGGTGGGAATTGGGATTCTCATTTGCCACTGATTGAGTTCTCCTACAACAACAGTTACCACAGCAGTATCGGATGTGCACCATTCGAGGCTCTTTATGGTCGGAAATGTCGATCACCGATCTGTTGGACTGAAGTTGGAGATAATCGCATAACTGGGCCAGAGCTTATTCAGGAAACCACTGACAAGATAGCTCAGATTCAGAGAAGACTACAAGCCACAAGGAGCAGACAGAAAAGCTATGCCGACAAACGGCGTAAGCCGTTGGAGTGCCAAGTGGGAGACCGTGTTATGTTGAAGGTTTCTCCATGGAAGGGCGTAGTTCGTTTTGGAACAAAAGGCAAGTTAGCACCACGATACGTAGGACCGTTCGAAATCATCGAACGTATTGGTCCTGTGGCGTATAGACTGAGATTACCAGATGAACTCAGTGGTGTGCATGACGTGTTTCACGTCTCGAACTTAAAAAAATGCCTTGCTGATGAATCACTCGTCATTCCACTCGAAGAAATTCAAGTCGATGATCAGTTACATTTCATAGAAGAACCTTTAGAGATTATGGATCGCAAAGTCAAGCAACTGAGGCGAAGCCGTATTCCGATTGTAAAGGTTCGTTGGAATTCAAGACGCGGACCCGAGTTTACTTGGGAACGTGAAGATCACATGAAGTTAAAGTATCCCCAGCTGTTTGAAGAGGAAGCCGTACCCGATAACAATTCTTAAATTTCGGGACGAAATTTCTTTAACAAGGGGAGACTGTAACATCAGTGCCGGAACCGTCACCGGAACAGTGATCGTGAACAGTACGTAAACAGTAATCAGGTACAATTATCATGTAATTCTGTATATTTCATATTCATATCAAGTCACAGTATCATTTCATATTATCGAAACAGTGAATTCACAGACATTTCAGAGAAATCAATTCAGAACAATGATTCTTGAGTCAGATAATTATCTGGCAACACAGAATCATCATGTCATTTATTTGTTAGGATTTTATTATGTATAAACGTATGTGAGGCCTTACAGGACAAAACAACACGAATATCGTTACGTGAATGCTAAACCGACAGATTATTCGTATAGGTGACGATCTGTACGAATAAATCTAAAAGTTTAACGTTCTGAATGATATTCGATAATTAGAAAACAATACCGAAAAGTGTAGTTATCGTCGTATTTGATTCGAACAAATACGCGCGATGACCGCGCGATTCGATTTAAACGTTAAATAAATATTTTGTAAATTAAATAATTAAAAGATATTTAGTTAATTTATTAGGAATCACAACCTAAAATAATTTTATGACTTCTATTTTAAAACCGGGTCGTTTCGTTACAAGAACGACGCGAAAACGACGTTTCTACGCGAAACCACGCGAAACCGAACGAACCCGAACGAACCCGGTATTATCCCCCACATTTATGGTGGCATTTAATGCCACAACAACCCACCAAAACCAGCCACCACCCCTCCCACGTTCATCCCTTTCTCTCTCTAAAACCTTCTCAAGAAATTTCATCTTCTCACTAAGATTTCTCAACCAATTCTCAACCATTTCTTGTGTTTTTGGTGTCAAAATCACCACCATCACTAGTAGAACACGAAAGTACAGTGGATCTAAGCTTCCAATCAACAGATTTGAGGTAAATCCGAGAATTCTTTACGGTTTTAGGGTTTTGAAAACCCTCTTGGCCGCCCCCCTTTTTAGTCGACTCCACGCCTCAAAAACCCTAGGAAACCTCACCACACACTCTTAGAATGAAGTAGTAACAGGCGCCATCACGATATCCGGTCGATTGAGTTGGAAACCATGGCTGGTCGGTGTGGTGCTCGACTGCCGAATGAGGTTCATCAGATGGGTCGAATGGCCTCATTCGAAACCCCATTCGCCGAATGACTTTAGCCATACCTAACCTCATTCGCCGAATGTCACCTCATTCGACCACCAGGTTCTTTCGATACTAAGCTCATTCGGCCAGCTCTCATTCGCAGGAATTAATACCTATTCGACCAAACCCTCATTCGAGCCTAGTCCCATTCGACCATTTCTCATTCGCCGGTCCCCATTCGCCCAGAAACACATTCGGTCAACCCACTTTCGGTTGAACTTGGTTTGGTACTCCAATCGGCCGAATGATGAGAGGTTTAAGAGATTTGGGTCGATGCATGCTTTCATGTGCATGGGTAGACATATGGTTCACGTATGAGACCCGTGAGTGTGCATGCATGGAACTCGAATTTTGGGAGTTACATGGGACATATCTAATAGGGTCTAATCATGGGGTTGCAACACGATAACAAGATTAAATCCAGAAATAAAGCATGGGGTCTTAGCTTAAACTACAAGGAATTATTAAAGGAAACCCTAGATTAGGGTTTTAATCAACAAGGGTCTTTATAAAACATCTCATAATCTAAACTTGGCTTGTAATATTTTGAGTGTAGAATATTCGAAAATGCATGGAGAAAAGTATTAAGGTTTCTAGTTCATTTAAACAACTAAAGAGGGATCATTAAGATCCATTACTCAAGTCTAACGCATCGGGATTTCATTGTGAAGTCATATGGATCAAAAACAATAACCTAAGGTTCAAGTGTTTATTTAAATATTAACACTTAAACCCTAGGATGTTCTATAAAACATATAACTAAATTAGATGGTTTTCATAAACTATCAAGATCGAGTTAAACAAGAAGCTAATATGAAAAGTCTAATACATGGGCCTGAAAGTGGCCAAATGGGCTCCATTTAGGCCCATCACCTTTAAATTTTACGTCTTATAAACAAAATGAAGTTTTAGTAAAAGTAAAAGATTCTTAGATTTTAGCAAATTATACTAAGTAATGTTTTCTGAATAATTAATTTAGAATGAGATAATTAGAACATGATATGATTAAAGTCATTAAAGAATTAATTGGGGATATGGGTTACTAACGGGTGATGAATTAGATTAAGTTAGATGAAGTCTTAGAATCACATTAGTAATCTAGGACACGTAGTTGCACACCGAGACCAAAGCTTTAGGTACAACGTCTATTATACATACTTATCGTATGCGAATTCTTTTAAAACAACTCAGGAACCGAAGATACATAAGCTACAACAACGAGAGCGCATTTTGTGGTAATTCTATACAAAGCAACACAGGTGAGTTCATTGCCCCTTTTCTAAACATTTTTGTTTTTTTAACGCGGGGCTGAGAAGCATGCGTAAACTGTTTTTATTTAAACTGTTTATTTAAATGCTTTTATTTATTATATGTTGTTGCATATATATGTTGTTAATACTCCTGGACTCCTGTCTAGGAAATTATTGAACAGATCAAGTTATCAAACAAATTTAAGTACTCTTATGAGTAATACCTTAAATTTAAATTCTAAATCAACCCTTAGTCCATCAAGTTCAAATTCAAGAATCTAAATTCAAAGTGAAATCAAATGAACAAAATCAAAGGATCATATTCAAAGGAAACTTAACTCAGTGTGTGATCTGAGAACCAAGAATCAAAATCAAGAATCAATTATCATTGTGAATCATGGGAATTCAGAGAATCAAGAATCATGAGACTCAGGAAATCAGAAATCATAAATGTGTGTGAATCATTGAAATAATGAAATCATTATGATCTAATGAACTCATTAATACTCAAGTCAAGGTGGATGTCAGTTGTATATGGAATCAAGACCACGTGTAACACACATATAAAGTCCCTTCAGGTATAGAAGACTCTTGTAGTCAGGCTATATGGGCAACAACGTGAACAATCATTGAATTCATTATCAAAGTCTAAGAGAATCAAGAGATCAAGAAACAAAGGATATCCTTAAAGTCCCCGCATGTACAGAAGACCTTTGGGTCAAGCTGTAAGGGCAAAACATTAAAGTCCCCGCATGTACAGAAGACCTTTGGGTCAAGCTGTAAGGGCAAATCATTAAAATCCCGTCACGCCCAGGTATACTCCTTGTGAGTTATGCCTGGTATGGGTCACGTGTGAGAGGTTACAACTTGGACAACCACCAACAACTAAGTCTAACTGATTGAGTAAAATCATACCCAATCATCATGTCTTAGTTGTATTTAAATTTTTTACTTGGTTATTTAACTAAATATTTGACATTTTGCTATTATCACTGACTTTTGGAAAATCATATATCCACGATCAAAATCAAGAGGATCAAAGGCAAATCAGATTTCAAAATCATAATCTAAATCAGAAGAGTGTTAGGTAAAAATGCTTAATTATCATTAATATCAATGTCCTATGCGGATTAGTATGTGGTGGGACGTCGTCTGGGCGGGGTTGTAGCCTTGACCCAGGGGTATGCCCTATATATAAGCATACCGATCTGGATGATACAGTTGATGTTAATGAGGTTAGGGTCTTTACCGAAAGAGGTTTTCAAATCATTTTCAAATCATAAAACTATATGAACTCACCAACCATGTGTTGACTTGATCTTTTTGCATGACTTCTCAGGTGACGAACAGGTCAACTACGAAGTTATTCTTTTCGTACTAGGACTTCAGATAGAAGGCTTAGCTTTTGGACCTGCATTATTTTTGAAGACATCATTATGCAAATTATTTTGTATATCTTGTGTAAATACAAGATAGAAATATATGATGTTTATGGTAGATTTACATTGTTAAATTATAAACAATACTGATGTAATTTAACTTTGTAATTCTATTATAGTTAGCATTTCTCATTTGTATCATGTGCAATGTAAACAATCTGATCATCACGATTATCACTCACGATATCGCGCCCCGGGAACTTTCCGCCCGACGGGACAACCGAACCTATCCCGCCGGCTCGGGGTGTGACAGTCGTGACGCATCGGCATACACAACAAGATCATCATTCCCATCCGGCAGTGCTAGAACAGGAGCTTGGGTAAGTTTCTCCTTCAGCACTGAAAACGCTTGTTCTTGGTTTGGACCCCATTCGTACTTTACGTCTTTCTTCGTGAGCTTCGTCAGTGGCGTCGCAATCTTGGAGAAGTCCTGAATAAATCTCCGATAGTAACCGGCCAAACCAAGAAAACTGCGTACTTCTGTCGGTGACTTTGGAGGACTCCATTTCATAATCGTTTCAACTTTAGCTGTCTCTACCATAATGCCTTCTGGGTTCACCACGTGACCCAGAAACTGTACCTCTCGTAACCAGAAAGCGCATTTGGAGAACTTAGCATAAAGTTTCTCTTTCCTCAGGATCTCCAATACCTCACGTACGTGGCAAGCATGGTCTCCCTCGTTCTTTGAATAAATCAAAATATCATCAATAAACACTATCACCGATCGGTCCAGCATCGGTCGACACACTCTGTTCATCAAATCCATAAATGCTGCAGGAGCATTCGTCAATCCAAACGACATAACGAGAAACTCGTAATGTCCATAACGCGTACGGAAAGCAGTCTTTGAAATATCCTGCTCTCGAACTTTCAACTGATGGTAACCGGATCGGAGATCAATCTTAGAGAACCAGCTTGCACCTTGCAATTGATCGAACAAATCGTCAATTCTGGGTAGAGGATACCTGTTCTTTACGGTCAACTTATTCAGTTCCCTGTAGTCTATACACATACGCATACTTCCATCCTTCTTCTTAACGAACAGCACCGGTGCTCCCCACGGAGAGACACTCGGTCGTATAAAACCTTTATCAAGGAGTTCTTGTAGCTGGGTCATCATTTCCTTCATCTCTGTTGGAGCTAAACGGTAAGGTGCTTTGGCAACGGGTTGTGCCCCCGGCACTAAGTCGATCTGGAACTCAATTTCCCGTTCGGGTGGTAATCCAGGCAATTCCTCAGGGAATACATCGGGGAAGTTACACACCACGGGAACATCATCAATCGTCCTCGTATCCGTACGTTCCTCAATCGCGTAGGCCAAGTAGGCTACACACCCTCGCCGCATCATAACATCAGCCTTGATCATCGAAATGATCTTTGGCGCATACATCGCTTTATCACCATAAACCGTCACGGAGCTCCCATCCATCGCACGTAAACATATCATCTTTCGTCGACATACTATGTTAGCCTCATATTTGGCTAACCAGTCCATACCCAAAACCACATCGAATCCCCCTAAGGTAATAAGAAACAATCGGACAGGGAACCTATGACCTTCTATCTCAACATAACAGTCATCAATAGCCTCAGTCACCCTGGTCATCTTACCAATAGCCGTCTCTACATTAAATACCCGATCTATCTTCTTAACCTTCCCAGATAACCCATCACAGAAAGTAGAAGACACAAAACTCATACTGGCACCAGAATCAAACAATACAGAAGCAGGAATATTGTTGATAGAAAAGGTACCTGTGACCACATCCGGGTCCACAATCGCATCATCCTTCGTCATCGTAAAGGCTCGTGCTTTAGCCTTCTGCTTCTCCTTTCCTTTCTCCTCTTTCTTACCCGAGCCCGAAGCATCGGCCCGTGGTTGTCTGCAATCCTTGGACAGATGTCCAAACCCGTTGCAGTTGTAGCATCTGGTGGCACTCGGACAATTGCTGGAGAAATGTCCCGTCTTTCCGCATCGAAAACATAAGTTAGTGCCCACCAAGCACTGTCCGGTGTGAATTTTACCACACTTGTTGCATCGGTTCGCATCCTCACGCTTCATCTTCTTGCCCAAAAACTTTCGTTGGTCTGTTCGACCCCTCTTAGTCCCGGAGGACTCTTTCACCTTTGCTTCTTCTTTGACTGGCTCGGCTCACATAACATCATCCCAAACTATGCCACTGAGCTCCACAGTGGAGTCATAAGTCTTGGGAGCATTCGCCTTCACATGTATCCGGACCTTGGGAGGCAAACCCTCCATGTACAACTTCACCCTGCGTTCCTCGGTAGAAACCAGATGAGGAACAAGTCTTGCCATCTCATTGAATCGTGAGGTGTACTGCCTGTGGTTCAGACTTCCCGCCTTCAGCACCAGAAACTCCCTTTCAACCTTATCCAACTCATTCTTGGGACAGAACTGCTTAGTGACCAGTTCCTTTAGATCATCCCAAGTCATATTTTCCATATCCTCAGTAGTCTTGGATTGCTTGACGGTGTTCCACCAGTGAAGTGCCTCCTCAACGAAAGAGTGAGCTGCAAACTTGACAGCTTGGTCAACTCGGCACTCACTGATGGAGATAACAGCCTCCATCGCAGAAATCCAGTGGCAGGTGGCCACAGCATCCTTCTTACCATCGAAGGTCGGTGGGTTGCATCCCTTGAAGGACTTGTAGTCACAGCCCTTCAGTTTCCCAGTCATAGAGTCGCCGCTCTTCGTCTCGATGATCACCACCTCATCTTCTTTGGTGCTCTCCTTAGTTCCTTCAGACTTGTCTTTTAGAGCATCCTTCAGTGCCTTAGCAATCATTGCCGGCATCTTTTCATCCATGATCTTGCAGACCTCATCAGAAATAGCCTTCACCACGATAGGCTCTAGAGTGAACTCGTCTTCATTCTCAGGTTGCTCGTTGTGCTCGTGGTCGTCTTCGTTGACGGGTTCTTCAGCCTCGACATGTGGTTCTTCAGCTACCTGTGGTTTCTTTCGCGGTCTACCCTTTTGTCCGGCCATCTTAACTTTCTACATAATGCAACAATTGATGAGTCAGCATAGGAATCAGTTTAGCACGGAATAAGTTTTGTAAATCGTTAACGACGTTGATCAAGTGTTATTAACCATTTACCCAACTCATAGGCTCTAAACGTTTCCCATCCCATCTCTTCAATGTGCATGACACTAACTACTTTCATAACATTACATCTAACCCTTAACTCATACATAAACATTCAACTCGTGGCATCCGTCATCCGTGGTTGGCAATCCGCATCCATTAATCCCATTCTCAGTTTAAGTCTTGGCATTTGGGATGCCAAGATCTCTCAAACTATGGCTCTAATACCAACTTGAGAGGCCCCGAAACAGGCCACCTCACAGAGGTTGGTTTTCATCATAACACATAGCTCTTAAACTAAAAACTTTCATAATCATGCAGCGGAAATGTAAACATAGTTTGATAAACAGAAATCAATAAAGTGTCTGTATCAAAAACATATCGGATTTGCCAAAACCAATGGATCGTCTAACTTGATGCCCGAGCTCCATGCCTTCTCTTATCGTACCTTCAACCTGACATACATGCTAAATCAAGTCAGCTTACGCTGGTGAGTTCTAGTTTTCATAAAACAACATTAAGCATACTTAACATACACATCATTTCATACACATAGTCCATAACCTTAGCACATAACACCCTTACATCATCATCATCATACGTTCCACTGTTACAATACGAACAGGGGGCTTATGCCGGCACCAGGCTCCATACCCAGTTATAGTCGTGGTTGACTATCATACCCAGTTATAGTCGTGGTTGACTATCATACCCAGTTATAGTCGTGGTTGACTATCATACCCAGTTATAGTCGTGGTTGACTATCATACCCAGTTATAGTCGTGGTTGACTATCATACCCAGTTATAGTCGTGGTTGACTATCATATCCAGTTATAGTCGTGGTTGACTATCATACCTACCCAGCACGAGAGCTGGTACATCTTTCATACTTATCCTATAACACGTATAGGAACATCGTTCGTTCGTCATACATGATATACTAGCATTATATCATCTTTTACCATAATCATCATAACATTTACTGCTAGCATTATAACATCATTCATAGCAGTCATCATGGCATCTTAGACATGTTATACTAGCATCGTCTCATCATACCATCATAGCATACTGTCATCATGCACAGTTCATCATAACATACTAGCATCATCAGCATATCATAATATCATGTCATCATGCCTACATATCATACTTCCATCCTAGCAACCTAGGACCTTGTCATACTCCTATAACTATTCTCATAGTTATCATCAAGAAGCATGTTATCATAAAGTCATCATCATATCAAATGCTAGCATCATTTTCATGTCATGTTATTCATTATCATAATTCTTTTCTCATGCATTCATCATACTTAACATACTTTCATGCATAGATCATACTAACACGTACGCATGCATACATAGTCAGGGCATACCATCATTCATTCATCATCATCATAAGCACATAACATCATAACATAACCATAAGCATGTATGCCAGCCCAAAACAGTTAACATGAAATAGGGCGTCTAGAACTCACCTGACAGTAGACTCTTGTTAACCTTAGCCGAACTCCTTAGCTAGGGCCTTAAGGACCTATATCAGTTACATCATATCGTCACATACCATCACATCACATACTTAGACTTAGAAATTATTCTAAGTCCTCATAGCCTACTAGTCCCCCTTTCTGAATCCAAGTTCTCGAAACTTAGCTAAGTGTTCGAAACCCTTGAAATTCGTTAAGTTCTCATGTACACGAATTGCCATGTACTCGAAACATCCCTTGTTCACGAAATGCCCTGTACACGAAATTCCATGTACTCGAAACATCCCTTGTACTCGAAATGCCCCTGTACACGAAATTCCATGTACACGAAATAGCCATTGTATTCGAAATACCCATGTACTCGAAATACTCATGTACACGAAATTCTAAGTATGATTTCGAGTACCCTTAGTGCATAGCTTCGTGTACTCATCATTTTGTCATTAAACATCTCAGAAATTCATCTAAGACCTTGGGGAGCTAGTTCTAGGTTCCTTATGTTGTTACCAACGTATTGGAACCTCAAAGTTAGGAACTTTATGCATAAAGGTGTGAGCTTTATGCATAAGTTCACCCTTTGTTTAACCATCCTAACTTTTGTATAAAAATCCAGCTTTCTATACATGAATCACTTACTTGAAGGTAGCTGATCCTCCTGGTAGAATCCCGTGCGTTTCCTACTTCGTTTGGTCGATCAAAGTTTGATTCTTGAAATTCTTGGACTTAAACTTCGTGTACTCGAGAGGGACTGTGCTTCCAACCAAAGGTTGTCACATTTCCCAAGGCACGACTATTTATAGACAAGGTGCCCGTACTCGAACACCTGAGTACACGAAATAGGGAGTACTCGAAATACGGTGTACTCGAAATCTCCATATTTCGAGTACACGATTTCTAAGCTCCATCTTAGTTATTTTCGTCTATTTTCCCACAAGTTACCTATCCGTTACACGTACGTAGAATTCAAATAACTTGTATCTTAGAAAATTTGGGATGTTACATCTTGTGGTCGTTCTTTTAAGGTAACAGATTGCAAAGCACTTATTAGGTTGAAGGCAATAAAAGGTGAGCCCAAGTACCTGCTTTACGAATTTGTAGAAAATCATAACCATGAGTTGATTTCGTCTGATAACATGGATCTGACTCGGAAAGGAAGACATCTGAATTTTGAAGATATCCAATTTGTTCACAAGATGAGTTTGAACAAAGTTTGACCGACTGTTGCGCATCGTTTGCAGACTGCTTTGAAAGGTGGACATCATAACATGAGGGGAACCCGATCAGCTTTCAAGAATGTTAGTCGTGACATCAGGATGTTCATTGGGGATCGTGACATTCAGTTGGTTGTGCAAAAGTTGGAAGAGCGTGCTAAGAATCTTCCAAATTTTTCGTATGAGTTTTTTCATGTTGGCCATGAATTAAAGGCAATTTTCTGGGCTGATGATGTTTCTAAGGTCAATTATCAGATGTTTGGTGATGTTCTAGGATTTGATGCTACATATTCAACAAACAAGTATGCTATTTTTTATTTAATAAAATTTTTATTGTGAATTCAACTACCAAGTACATTTTAAGTGAAAAATCATGACTAACTCTTCTGTATTTGTCCGATACAACATGATTTTTGTGCCTTTCACTGGTGTGGATCACCATAAAAGATGCGTGACATTCAGTGCTGGTTTGATTGACAGTGAAACGATTGAATCCTACCAGTGGTTACTCTCCGCTTTCCTTAAAATTCATGTGAGAGAACCACTTCTAGTTCTAACTGACCAGGACCCAGCTATGAGAGTTGCAGTACCTCTTGTTTTTAAGAAAGCGTTTCATCGTCTATGCATGTGGCATATAATGAAGAAGCTATCCTCAAAGGTAAAACCTTTTTATGTTTTGCATGTAAGGTTCAGTTACACCAGGTACACTGCATTGAATGTGAATGGGTCTGTATTGATTTACATAGGGTTAATTTTTATTACCTTCATATTACCTTAACCCTGAACATATTACCTTCATAATGTTAATTAAAATTACATTGATGATAAATATTCACCTGCTTGGGGAGGTTTAATAATTGTTTTCCTCTTTTTTTGTAGATATGTAGTGATTTACTTGCTAACTCTACATTAAGATCTTCTATTCACAAATTGGTTTGGAATATATATATTTCGCCATCAACATTTGAAGAAAGATGGATTAATCTGATGTTTCAATTTAATGTGGGTGACCATGTTTGGTTAAGTGAAATGTTTGCAATAAGGGATCTTTGGGTACCTGCATATTTCCGGGATACCCCGATGTCTTGTTTGATGAAAACGACGTCTCGTTGTGAGAGTTCCAACGCACTATTTAAGGTCAACTCAACTGCGGAAAACACTCTGGTGCAGTTTATGATGTGTTTTGACACAGCTATTGACAATCAATGTTATAATCAAAGAATTCTGGAATTCCAAACATCGAATTCTAGACCTGATTTGCGATGTGGCTTAGACATTGAGGCTCATGCATCTGAAATCTACACACATTCTGTTTTTAAGGATGTTCAGAAAGAGATTTTCAAAGGGATGATGAATTGTTTTATTTTCGATGTTGATGTCGTTGATCAGTCAAAGGTTTTCACAATTTCTCATATGGATCACAACATGGACTTTGTCAATGAATTCAAGGTAATATTGGTACATTTTTTGTTTACATGAATTTTTCATATTTATCCTGCTAATTCATGGCCGTTTAATGTAACTTGTCATAGGTTTCAGCACACATGCATGATAATTCTGTTGAGTGTACTTGTATTGGATTCTCTAGGATAGGTTACTTATGTCGTCATATTTTTTGCATGCTTCGTGTAATGAAGGTAAAGGAGATTCCGGATCGCTATGTTGCAAAGCATTGGAGACGACAGATTCTACCTTGTCTTCTTTATAGCATATCTAACAGGTTGGCTGCTGATGACAGCAAAGAGTCGATTTTGAAGAATCAAGCAATGAATTGTGTTAGTGATTGTGTTGATAAACTTACCGGTAGTTTTGAATTTTTGTCTGCTTTTGTTGACAAGATGAAGGACATTAAGAAATATGTTTTCGATGAGAATCCTGGAGTATCTAATCTTAGGAAACGAGCTGTGGCAATTGAGGACTTGTTGGGGAACGTATATGACACCACTGTTTTGTTCACACCGCCTCAGGGTATTCAGAACAAGGGTTGTGGTACACATCTGTGACACCCGGCAATTTCAGGCAAATTGCAACTCCTAAACTCTACGTATTTCACATTCATACTTGTTGCATTTCATTTAATTAAGCTTAATTAGATGAGCTAAACACAAACACAAAACAATAGTTCGGATAATTATTGAATTGTGCATTACACGTTGATTAGGATTAATCAAGCGTGCAAACACTTCGTTAGACACGAACACAAACTATCGAAGATAATTCAAGGAATTATCGAAACACACATACGAGACTCACGAACGTTGGTGATCAATCAAACTTATGTGTTATCATATGTGCTTATGTGCTTAAACATGTATTAGATGTTTAGGATAAGCATAGGAATCGATTACGAGTGAAATCGCATCAACGAAATCGAAAAACAAGAGAATGGACCCGTCGCGGTACGCGGAGAGTCCCTCGGCGAAAGTCTTCGCGATACGCGAAGCAAACCGGGAGTCAAGACTCCCGAATTTCATCGCGGTACGCGGTAAATAAATTTGATCGGCCTCCGCGGTACGCGAAGGCCATGCAGATCAAAATTTTTATAAAACTCAACCCCAGTCATTCTGTGCGATTTCTTCACATTTCCTCCGACTTTTTACCCATACTCTCGACCAAGACCTGCTGGAATCAACCCTCCAAGCCACTAAGATCACTAGTGGAACTAGTTTTGGTGTTTGGAAGTCTTAGAATCATCAAGGAAGCTTTGGAAGCCATTAATCAACAAGAAGCTCTCATCTCAGCCATCTTTGGGACTTCCAGGAGCTGTTCTGGATTGGATTTGCACACCTAAGGTAGTTTTACATGACTTCTTATAGATAGATCGTACATGCAATGGGTTAAAACCCACATGCAACTCCATACAGTTATTGTGCACAAAATCGTTGGTGATTTGGTGTGATATTGTTATAGAGTTACTGATTTTGATGCTTAGAAATGTTAGGATTGAGTTTTGGTTAAGCTAGATTCGATTTGATAATGTTGTGGTGCACTTGCCATAAAAGGAAACTTTTATGTTGCAAGTCTTCGATTTGTGATGATCTAGACATGTTAGACATGTCTAGATATTGTTAAATGTGTATTGAAGTGTTTAGAAACACATTGGGATATTTGATTTTGTCAAAAACTTGGTTTAATAGAAACTTACTAAAAATGGAAACTTTTGAAAATCAAAAGAGGGCTTTTGATGCTTTTGAAAGATTTGATGAACTTAGATTGTTGAAACATGTTTAGAAATGATTTCTAACATATTTGGAAACCTTGATTTGTGAAAACGAGCTTTTAAACAAGTACTTACTATTTTAGGAAACTTTATTTGGGCAAAACGGCATAAATGATGGTTTATGCGCAAACGATGTGTTTTAAGTGTATAAACGTGTTTTTACAAACATACTAGAGTTATTAGTTTTATGAAATGGAATTTCATAACCACACTTTCCTAAATTGGAAACTTTCTAAAAATGGAAACTTATGTGATTAGAGTCATAGGATGCATTTTGGTGTCTTATGCGCATCAAGGCACATAGACACAACAATCGTGTCACCAACGATTCGTCGAGTCAACACAAGTCAACACACACATACTCGGTTGAGCACACCGACACTTGGAGTTGTATGGAATACAACGCATCACAAAACACATACTTACACCTATATGATCATAGGTGCTTACTAGCAGGTGCTAGCTTTCGCAGACGCGAACACACGAAAACCGGAAACTGCACTACCAGGTGAGTTCACGGCCCCTTTTTACTTTTCTAACCTTTGGGGGAGAAAACACTGCACTACAACTGTTTTAGAACAACAACTCATTTTATGGACATGCTTTATCATTATATGTATATGTGTGGGCCCCTATCACAACTAAAAGTCCTCACGATACTCCTCGGACCGTTAATAGCATAACGCCTAGCGTGGTAATCTTGAATAGTACTATTTGGGCCTGACAAGCCCCACTACACCCGACTGGAGGTCGGAACAGTGCAATATTGACCAACACTTTGCCATTGTCTCGTGATAGCATGGCGGGAGGCACAATCTGTCAGCTTCGGTACCATCCACAATATAATATAACTGTATTGACTAGCTATCAATCGATACTGCATTGTATGATATGTAAATCTGCAAAACTCTTACTTTAAACATTTTGATGTTTACTGCTTACGAAAAAACCTGTGCTCTCACCAACCTTTGTGTTGACCCTTTTACTCGCATGTTTTCTCAGGTAGCTAAGGCACGCGCACAAGGATAGGATGCTAGGATGGAGTCCCATGCATCAGCTTTAGTGTCTTAGATCATCGATAACATTTAACGTTTTTACTTGGTTATGTCTTGTATTGATAAACAACTTTCAATCGCTTCCGCAAACCTTAAATTTATGATGTTCTGAAAACTGTTTTAAAATAACGCTTCCGCAACTTACGAACTGTATTTGTTTTGAGATTGTATAACTTCCGCAACTCTGATTTTGCAAATTGATTTATCCATGTAATTGGATGTACGTATATAACCAGACATGTAGGTCTCGCATGTTGTGTGACCGGAGACTGCGATCCTGACAATCTGTCGTCGCTCGCGCCCTAGGAAGGGACGGGATTTCTCGGGGTGCGACAGATTGGTATCAGAGCCTCCGGTTATTGCGAATTAGGTTTGCATTTAGTGAACTTAGTCTATAACCACTAGTCTCCACACAACACATAGTGCTTAGTATTAGTACTACTTGTATACATTATCGTACATATACACAACTCACTCATTTAGTTGTGGCATTAATGTCATCACCACCTATGCACGCATCCGACTGGAAGGAACAAATTGTTCCTACACCTTCAGTATCAACACTATCGGTAGCAGTTGAGTTACCAAAATGAACCAACTATCACCCGGACGCAGCACGTCTGAGCCATCGCAAGAGGAGCAGCCGGTACGCATATGCTACATCACCGGTGCCCGAATCGAAGAGGCGAAGACAGAAGCTGATCGGGGATGAAACTATCGTAAGTCAAGGGATGAAATAGGCCTTGTGGCTCAATCATGATTGGAAAAGACATTGATTCTCTTTCCCGCTCTCAAACAACATTCTCGTAGCCCTTTTGTACTACAACACCTACTACTTGCAAGGATAACACGAGGAGATACCAAACTCGACTCCTTGTCACTCTTAGGATACCATCAAACGGGCAGTGTCATCCTAACATTCACACCATGAGTGTCCAACACTCAGTGACATAAGGAAAACACACACAAGCCACGTAGATATCCTTATAGGACTTACGAAAGATCCTATAATATCATTCAACTCACGTAACTATCCCAAGTATTAGTTTCGATAGGCTATTCAGCCATACCTCATATGACTCTTGTTTGAATCTTGATGTCATGAATAAACTCTGAATCCAGTAAAACCTAGTAGCTCTAAGTAGGAAGAACTAGAGTTCTTATGTAAGGTAAATTGACGATCATGGTGCGCAACATAATCGTGAATTTACAGGTACGCATGAATTCTGGCAAATTCTATTATGAGTCTATTTCTGGAAACACATACATTGATATTCGCTTATCCCTCACTCTGATAGTTGCAACCGAATTCGAACAACGAATCAAGATTTCAACATAACATTCATCAAATTCCCAGCCATAGTTCGAACTACCATATATCCCCGAAGACCTCATGTTGCGACTTTACACTTCACATGAAGCAACGTATCAAATTTTCTGATAAGGACCATGACAAGGATCCTGAGGAGGACCCCTTGGAAGAGCCACCCGACAATACATTTCTCATACCAGACTCACTTGAGCCTGAGAGGCAGTGTCTTGAGTTGGATTGACTCGTGACCTGACCTGGGCAAACAACCGAATCGAGTGTCTTGCAAAGGAACTGAGATATACGAATGCCCAATAAGCAGGACCTTGTAGCGTAGTCAACAAGCTGGGGCGGGATATAACCCAGTTGATTTCAATATTCCAGGCAGTCGAAGACCGGGCTGCCATCGCTAAAGCTAGAATCGAAGAGCTGGAAAACAAGGTCGTCGGTCCAGTCCTAAAAGAACCTGACACTAAGGAAGAGGAACCAGTGTCGGATGCTGATTCTGATTCCACTATCGATAATGCCTCCGATTAACTTAGCATAGGCCTGGTAGAGACGAGTTTTGAGTTGCGTCTCTTTACTCGAAACTTTGGAATACTAGTGTCTTGGGTATTAAATGAATTGTAACCAGTACGACTTATTATATATCAAGACTAATAACTGTTATTGAAAATTTTGCCTATGCCAATCAATACATGTTTTCTTACCGTATCAATCACACGCTACATTAGTCATTAGACCTACACTAACGCTTATTCTCGCTATGAAGATCATGGCTGGAAGACGCGAAGGATGCAAGAACACGGAAGGGCAAGGAAACATTAACCTCACCGCAACAGAACTAAACGCACTAATCAACAAACGAGTTGAGGAGGAAGTCGCTGCACGTGAAGCTACACGTAACCAGAATCAACTGACCCAAGAGACAAACCCTAATCCACCCCACTGCACATTCAAAACATTCTTAGACTGCAAACCACCTTCTTTCAATGGTACGGAGGGTGCAGCCGGTCTCTTCCGATGGATTGAGAAAATGGAATCATCTTTCATCATGAGCAACTGTAGGGTTAATGATCGCGTGAAGTACGCAACAGGAACCTTAGAGGGAGCAGCCCTCACTTGGTGGGACACAAATGTTCAAACCATGGGATGGGAAACATGTAATGATTTACCCTGGGAAGAGTTTAAAAGAATGATGAACCACGAATATTCCCCTCACGACAAAGTTCAGAAATTGGAAATGGAATTCCGGAACCACAGGATGATCGGTTCTGAGATCGAGGCATACACTTCCCGATCTTATGAGTTGGCACGCATGTGCCCAGAAATGGTGACCCCAGCCTACAAGCATCTCGAAAGATACATTGAGGGATTGACACCAGAGGTTCGGGATATGGTGCTATCCGCTGACCCCACTACCTTGCGACAAGCCGTTTACTTAGCCCATGAACTGACTGATACGGCAGTTATTCAAGGATTATTGCCTCCACCTGGATCAGTAATCGAAACCACCGACAACAAACGCAAATGGGATAACTCTCAAAACGAAACCCCCACTCTACAATCACCCAAACGACGTAAGGGTACTTATGCTGGCAAAAATCCAAAGTGCAACAACTGTGATTATCATCATCAACGAGGACCGTGTGAAAGATACCGGTGCCAACGTTGTGGAAAGTTAGGTCACGCAGCTGAAAACTGCAGGGGTGAACTAGTGACCAAAATCCCACGGCCACAACAGCAGCTATACAAAGCACCAAAAGGATGCTTCAGATGTGGAGAGCCAGGGCACTTTAAGAGGGACTGCCCCCATGTGAAAAACAGTGGTGACGAAGTACCGAAGAGTTGCTTCGAATGTAGAAATCCAGGTCACATCAAAAAGGACTGCCCGCATCTGAAGAACAACAACAATAACGAGAACAACAATGGTCCGATGGGACAAACCCTCGTGATTGGGACTACTGAATCCAGAAATGACCTTAACCTTGAAACGGGTACGTATCTCTTAAACGGTCATTACACTTTTGCATTGTTTGATACTGAAACTGAGGAAAGTCTTATATTTAAGTACCTTAGTAAATACTTGTCAAAACCCCAATATCCTTAAAGGCTAAATACACCGTGGAATTAGCTGATGTTAAACTGATTGTAACTGAGCACATCCAAAGAGGATGCACTTTAAAGATAGCAAACCATAAATCTTAAGAACGCCCTCATGCCAGTTACATTAGGCATTTTTGAGATAATAGTGGACATGGAATGATTGTCTAAAAACTAAGCTAAAATCGTTTGCCACGACAAGGTGGTGCGCATACCTCCCCCTAGTGGAGAAACCTTAGACATCAACGGTGAATGGAGCAACACTCCTCTGCCCCCATGTGGAAGTGGGAACAAATTTCCATGGACGTCATTACCGAATTACCTCGTACTCCTTGTGGAGGTGACACTATCGGAATAATCGTGGAAAGACTAACTAAGTCAACAAACTTCCTTGCGATTAAGGAAAACGGCAAGATTGGAAGAGCTAGCCAGAATCTATGTCAAGGAAGTGACCTTGCGACACGGAGTGCCGACCCCCATCATTTCGGATCGAGACGCTAGATTCACTTCTAATTTCTGGAATTCACTGCCAAGGTCGCTTGACACTCAGTTGGACATGAGTACAGCATACCACCCACAAACTGATGGCCAGAGCGAACACACCATACAAACTCCTGAAGACAAACTACGAGCGTGCGTAGTAGACTTCGACAATAGCAAGGAAACTCACCTACCGTTGGTAGAGTTCTCCTACAATAACAGCTACCACACAAGTATCAAGGCGGTGCCTTTTAAGGCCCTCTATGGCAGGAAATGCCGATCACCTATCTGTTGGGCGGAAGTGGGCGACAGTCAGCTCACAGGCCCGGAACTCACACACGAAACAACGGAGAAAAATGGTGCAAATCAGAAATCGCATGGCAGCAGCTCAGGACCGTCAGAAGAACTATGCCGACAAACGCCGAAAGCCACCGGAATTTCAGGTAGGAGACAAAATCCTTCTGAAAAGTTTCACCTTGGAAGAGCGTCATTCATTTCGGTAAACGAGGCAAACTGAACCCACGATATATTGGACCATTCGAGATCCTGAAGAGGATTGGTCCGGTAGCATACCAACTCAACCTTCCAGCGGAACTCGATGGAGTTCACAACATATTTCATGCCTCAAACTTAAAGAAGTGTTTATCTGATGAGACACTCGTAATTCCACCAGATGAAACCCAGGTGGATGAACAACTACGGTTCATAGAAGAGCCGGTAGCGATCCTGGACCGAAAGGTCAAACAACTAAAGCAAAGTCGGATTCTGATTGTCGGAGTCCGATGGAACTCGAAACGCGGACCTGAATTCACGTGGAAACGTGAAGAGCAGATGATGCGCAAATATCCCCATCTCTCCAAACAACGTCGAACATCGACAACAACGAATAAATTTCGGGACGAAATTCCTTTCAACAAGGGGATGATGTGACAACCAGAAAATTTTTGTTTCTCAAACACTCTCGCTTCTCAAACACTATCAACAACAACCAAATTTCGGGACGAAATTTCTTTCAACAAGGGGATGATGTGACACCCGGCAATTTCAGGCAAATTGCAACTCCTAAACTCTACGTATTTCACATTCATACTTGTTGCATTTCATTTAATTAAGCTTAATTAGATGAGCTAAACACAAACACAAAACAATAGTTCGGATAATTATTGAATTGTGCATTACACGTTGATTAGGATTAATCAAGCGTGCAAACACTTCGTTAGACACGAACACAAACTATCGAAGATAATTCAAGGAATTATCGAAACACACACACGAGACTCACGAACGTTGGTGATCAATCAAACTTATGTGTTATCATATGTGCTTATGTGCTTAAACATGTATTAGATGTTTAGGATAAGCGTAGGAATCGATTACGAGTGAAATCGCATCAACGAAATCGAAAAACAAGAGAATGGACCCGTCGCGGTACGCGGAGAGTCCCTCGGCGAAAGTCTTCGCGATACGCGAAGCAAACCGGGAGTCAAGACTCCCGAATTTCATCGCGGTACGCGGTAAATAAATTTGATCGGCCTCCGCGGTACGCGAAGGCCATGCAGATCAAAATTTTTATAAAACTCAACCCCAGTCATTCTGTGCGATTTCTTCACATTTCCTCCGACTTTTTACCCATACTCTCGACCAAGACCTGCTGGAATCAACCCTCCAAGCCACTAAGATCACTAGTGGAACTAGTTTTGGTGTTTGGAAGTCTTAGAATCATCAAGGAAGCTTTGGAAGCCATTAATCAACAAGAAGCTCTCATCTCAGCCATCTTTGGGACTTCCAGGAGCTGTTCTGGATTGGATTTGCACACCTAAGGTAGTTTTACATGACTTCTTATAGATAGATCGTACATGCAATGGGTTAAAACCCACATGCAACTCCATACGGTTATTGTGCACAAAATCGTTGGTGATTTGGTGTGATATTGTTATAGAGTTACTGATTTTGATGCTTAGAAATGTTAGGATTGAGTTTTGGTTAAGCTAGATTCGATTTGATAATGTTGTGGTGCACTTGCCATAAAAGGAAACTTTTATGTTGCAAGTCTTCGATTTGTGATGATCTAGACATGTTAGACATGTCTAGATATTGTTAAATGTGTATTGAAGTGTTTAGAAACACATTGGGATATTTGATTTTGTCAAAAACTTGGTTTAATAGAAACTTACTAAAAATGGAAACTTTTGAAAATCAAAAGAGGGCTTTTGATGCTTTTGAAAGATTTGATGAACTTAGATTGTTGAAACATGTTTAGAAATGATTTCTAACATATTTGGAAACCTTGATTTGTGAAAACGAGCTTTTAAACAAGTACTTACTATTTTAGGAAACTTTATTTGGGCAAAACGGCATAAATGATGGTTTATGCGCAAACGATGTGTTTTAAGTGTATAAACGTGTTTTTACAAACATACTAGAGTTATTAGTTTTATGAAATGGAATTTCATAACCACACTTTCCTAAATTGGAAACTTTCTAAAAATGGAAACTTATGTGATTAGAGTCATAGGATGCATTTTGGTGTCTTATGCGCATCAAGGCACATAGACACAACAATCGTGTCACCAACGATTCGTCGAGTCAACACAAGTCAACACACACATACTCGGTTGAGCACACCGACACTTGGAGTTGTATGGAATACAACGCATCACAAAACACATACTTACACCTATATGATCATAGGTGCTTACTAGCAGGTGCTAGCTTTCGCAGACGCGAACACACGAAAACCGGAAACTGCACTACCAGGTGAGTTCACGGCCCCTTTTTACTTTTCTAACCTTTGCGGGAGAAAACACTGCACTACAACTGTTTTAGAACAACAACTCATTTTATGGACATGCTTTATCATTATATGTATATGTGTGGGCCCCTATCACAACTAAAAGTCCTCGCGATACTCCTCGGACCGTTAATAGCATAACGCCTAGCGTGGTAATCTTGAATAGTACTATTTGGGCCTGACAAGCCCCACTACACCCGACTGGAGGTCGGAACAGTGCAATATTGACCAACACTTTGCCATTGTCTCGTGATAGCATGGCGGGAGGCACAATCTGTCAGCTTCGGTACCATCCACAATATAATATAACTGTATTGACTAGCTATCAATCGATACTGCATTGTATGATATGTAAATCTGCAAAACTCTTACTTTAAACATTTTGATGTTTACTGCTTACGAAAAAACCTGTGCTCTCACCAACCTTTGTGTTGACCCTTTTACTCGCATGTTTTCTCAGGTAGCTAAGGCACGCGCACAAGGATAGGATGCTAGGATGGAGTCCCATGCATCAGCTTTAGTGTCTTAGATCATCGATAACATTTAACGTTTTTACTTGGTTATGTCTTGTATTGATAAACAACTTTCAATCGCTTCCGCAAACCTTAAATTTATGATGTTCTGAAAACTGTTTTAAAATAACGCTTCCGCAACTTACGAACTGTATTTGTTTTGAGATTGTATAACTTCCGCAACTCTGATTTTGCAAATTGATTTATCCATGTAATTGGATGTACGTATATAACCAGACATGTAGGTCTCGCATGTTGTGTGACCGGAGACTGCGATCCTGACAATCTGCCGTCGCTCGCGCCCCAGGAAGGGACGGGATTTCTCGGGGTGCGACAACATCATAGGTTAGTTGGGCAGGGGGAGAGGGCCATAGAGAAGAGCAAGAAGAACCCGAGATTGTGTCGCAGTTGTAATCAACTTACCTTCCATGATTCGCGTAAATGCAAACTCAGAAGTGACAACGGTTCATCTGGTTAGTAAATGGTGTTTGTCTATGGAATTTTGTGTTTAAAGCAGGTGTTGTTGTTCTGAACTGATTAGGCATCTTTTGTAACCACTTTTTTGTGTCTTGAAATGTATGTGGTTTATGTAAATACCTATGATGTATTTAAGCTTTGGTGGAATGGAACTTATCTATTTTGTTTAATATTTTTGGTTGACTCTTTTAATACAAGGCAAAACTAGTAACAGAACAATGTAAGGTATGATTACATGAATGTAATGTTAACCAATTAACATGTGTTAATTACAGAACTAAAGTAATTAAGTTACGAATTCAATGTATAAACCTCATTTCGTGTAATAATTAAAATTATTACAACAATGTAAATTAGAGATACATCAATTAACACAACACTGTAATTAACATCTCATAGGGGTAATTTAATTAATACGTGAATGTAAATTTATGTATTTAACACATAAACGAAGGTTTTATCATATTACATCAATGTAATTTTAAGCAATTAACATGTGTTATTGTAATTTTTTATTAATACATTACTGTAATTTATGTAATTAACTTAAGAATTCAATGTATCAACCTCCTTTAGTGTAATAATTTTGCCTATTACAACAATGTAAGTTAGGGATACATTAATTAAGACAACACTGATGTTACCTCTGATAGGGGTAATTTAATGAATACGTTAAGTTAATTACATATTTAACAATCAACGTAGGTTTTATCATATTACATCAATGTAACTTAGGAATACATCAAATGGCACTTTTCTGTAATTAAAACCCTGGTTTAGAATATGGTAATAAGTCCCACATGCATTCAAATACAAATCCAAAGATTTTTTCCTTAACGAGATCTGATTAATTTAATCTCATCGCTTTTACCAACCATTAAAATTATAATTCTATCTAACAAGACATGCACGCAAAAAGAACTAAAGCAATTAGTTAAATTAAATTCCAAACATGGATCATACACTTTTTTCAAAATAACAAAATGTTCACACAACAAAATCCTTCTCCGGTTAGATAATACATCAGTTGAATGCGAAGTCTATTCCATGCACTTTAAACCTGCTTCCTTTAAAACCCTCACCTTCTGGACATTAACATTAGATAGCAGTATTCTCGATGCATATTTCTTTCTTAGTGCAATGATTAGGTTTTTCTGCTTTGCTTTATCCTTCTTGAAACCACATTCAAATGTTTTTTTTGTAGCTTCCCATAAACAGCTCTATGTGCCTCATTAAAAACACCCCACAATCTGTGATATTATCTTCAGTGCCCCACTCCAACTTTAGATTTTGGATTTTTTCCAGAGCCAAACGTCCAGCTTTTGGATGCTTCCAATTTTGCAAGTAGGAGACAACCAAATGTTTCTAATAACAAAGATAGAAAAAAATAATCAACATTAAATATTTATGCATTTCAAGATTTTATAATACCTACAATTGTCAACAGATTACTTACCACTTTGTAAGGAATACTTTTCAGGGAGTAGCCTTTATCGTCTTTCATTGTGACAACAGTTTCACCCTGCTGCATGTTGTTCAACAGATATATTGCAGGGTTTTTCAACTCGAACACTACAGCGTAAAAATGCTTTCTTTCAAGGATTGGAAAGAAGGCTAAATCATATGGCTTTAAGTCTTGTACTTCCTTTATTCCACCAACCGCATGTAGCATCATTTTGTTTAACGTAACAAGGCACAGGTCATCGTTTACGTCATCTTTTGTCACAACCCCGCCGATGGCGGAATCACGGGCGGTGAGACGCTGTGGAAATCAAGAGTCTTATGGTTTATAACAATGCTTAATCATTAATTCAACATTCCAAAATAAAACAACCAACAGTAATTGTCTAAATTAAACTATTACATCACTTAGAGATTCCCAAAAGATTATGGCTTATATCATCTAGGCTATAATAATGAATCTTCATGAGTAATATCCCAAAAACATGCAACCAACCTCATGTTTTGATTTAATGACCTGAAAAGCATGAGAAAAACAGTCAACAATATGTTGGTGAGTCACACAAGTTTAGGACTCGATAAAATCAATCCTTGTGTTCATCTCCCCAAGTGTTTTACTCACAAGTAAGTAAGGATGCAATTTACATAAGACCACAACCAAACATATGACTGATTGCCCTTGTTTATGATCTCATGATCACCAAACTCGTCTCGAGTTCAAAGTTTACAATACAGTTAGAAATATTCATCCACCGTTTTGGCCTCATCTTTGGGTGACTGTAGCTTGCAAGACCACCTGATAGGTGAATGTGCTGTCAACCAACAAACTCATGTTTTAACAATAACATACATAAGGCTAATACAGTGGATGAATAAAAGGGACTTACAATAGAATAACAACCTTATGAAATCTACATCCAACAAACTCATGTTTTAACAATAACATACATAGCATAAAGTCATAAAAAGTTTAAGTATCACGCTTTTCACCCCAAAGAATAAAATAGTATAAAAGGGGTTGTGAAACTCACTCAAGAATTTGTGATGTAAGAGATTGATAGTCGAAGATGCGGTGTAGCTTTACTACGCAATCCCTACAATATGTCAAAGTTCCATGTCAATTTTTATGTTTTCAGCCCGTTCTTTTATTTATGTTCTCAAACACTTTATTACATTCAAGAAGTACTTATATGTAATTATAAGTAATTCCTACCTTAATATTGTTTGATATCCCATGTACTACTATCAAAAATTACTTTCTTACTTTATTTTATTATTTATTTCGTTTCCCCTTTTTACAAAAATATGATCGTGTACATCAAAGCCTTGTTTCTTTATAGGTTCATCATTATTTATCCATTTTGATAGTTTCCTTATATTATCTATAGATGCTACTATTTTATGTGATACTCATCCTTTTAAGTGGTTCTTAAACACCGACCTTAACCAATATAAGTTTGGTTATGACCACCCTCATGTATTATGGTGTATGGTATCTTAGGGTTGTATGCTTATGGCCCATATGGTTCATTATATGTGTATATATATACACACATACTCACGTAGGGGTCGGGATTGCACCACCTTTCGTAGTAATATAGATTTTCAAAAATGATAGATCATATGTTAGTATATGTCTATTCACTGTTGTAGGTTTATACATGGCTTAGTTTTCCATCCATGTTATTAATGTAATGGTTGTGGGGAATCCTTTAAGCATCGATCATCACACACTCCATTCTTTTTATAAGGGTTTTTGCTTACCCATGCCCATTCATGCATGCTTGCATGCATGAATAAGATTGATAGATACGTATATCCATACTTATACGTGTGTGCTTGATGATGTATGCTGGCTCCTAAACCATTTAATCGTTATCATCTATGTATGGTTGTATGAAAATATCACATGTTTATCCATTTGGTGATTTCATGTAACAGCTCTTTAAGGCAGTATATGTATATTTATGGTTACCGGTTCCTTACTCATTCTCGAGCTTAATGAAGTTTGTTTTTCAAACTAATAGAAAACTTTTGTTTTACCGCTTTAATCGGTTAGGAAAGATTTAGATGATGATCAAGGTTTGCAACTAAGAATACTCACAGGAAACAAGCAAGGTGGGATAGAGATGATGATGGAGCAGTAACAGGTTTCCTTTGCTGTGCTCAACCTTCACAGGTTCGAAACTAGTGGTGCTGATGGCTGCTGATTGCCTACTGGTTCGGCTCCTAGTCCAGCTTCTTCGATCCACTTGCTGCCTCTATGGTGGGGAACCGAGAGAGGCTTCCTTAGGCCTGCTGTGTGGCCGAAGTTTTAAAGAGAAGAAGAGAAGAGGCTTGATCGAGTGAGAAAGAGGGCTGGGAGGAGGTTGTTTCAGCAGAAGAATGCTGATGCTCCTGCCGATCAGTAAGAAGGAGAGGGAAAAAGGAGTTTTGGTGTGGGTTTTGGGATCATCTAAGTGTTGGTATTTATAGAGTGTTGGGGGGTTCTTAAGGCTGTAATTGGGGGGAAACTGGTTGGGGTTAAACTTGAATTAGTAATTACATTCTAGTTGTTGATGATGTGATAACATAGGTGATGGTTGTAAGCTAATTTCTGATAATATCATCTTCTTTTCAGCAGGTTTTTGAAAGGTTAAATCAAGGGGTTGATAGATGTCATAGTATCTTTAATTTGCAGCTCAATATAGGGGTGTATAAGCAAAATTCTCGGCTGCCAGGAAGAAAAAGAAGAGATTTGTTGTCAGAAAATGGGATATGGTGGTGTACTTGAGCTGATTCACGTGGATATTTGCTGCCATGTTTTAAGGTTTAAATGGTACTAAGTAAGCTTGGGGAAAAGGTGCTGTCAACAATTCTTAGAGAGCTACAAAGTCAAGATTTTTCAACTGCACAATTGGATTTGTTGTTGTCCTTTGCTGGCCGAAAATATGGAGGGGAAAAAGGGGTTCGGCTAGGCTATAGCATGGATGGCTTCTTTTCCATCCTTCCCCTTAGCTTCGACCAGATGACCCATCATTTCCTAGTTTCAATTTGGTCATAGATTAACTAAAATATGGTGTCTTGTTGAAAGGTTTTAACCACTCCCTTATGAGGTTGCCGAGTGAAGAAAAGAAAGAAACAGAATTATTGGTTTAGTTGTTCTATACTAGAAAGTATTAGTTTATGTTGTTCACTTGATGCGATTTTATGAGTTCGTTAGGTGTTGAATTGTGCATGCCAGATTTAAAATAAATAGGTTGATCTATTATTATTCTGGTGTGGTTGTGTGTGTGTTTCACGTATGCCTAATCCAAGCAACCTTTCCTCTTGCATAATATGTATGTAATTGTGATTGTAGGTACATGATGGTTTTATATTAACTTAAGTTATTATCAAGAAGTTTTGTTTGTAGGTTGGTTTATTTTGTTGAGATTCTCAGGTTCTGTGTTTAATAACCTTTGTTCTAAAAATAATTTTACTTCATGAAAATAAATACATGTTTTATTGGTGGTTGTTACATCTTTTTTGAACATCCAGTCCATCTTTTAACAAAACATTTACATACAAACATTAATATAATAATTTTTACAAATAATGTGTACTATTACGAATTATGTTTGGATTTCTTACAAAAGTTTGATGTCCACAAAAAAGTCGATGAGGTGATTCTGGGCTTCGTAATTTTTCTTCGTCATTTAAGACGGTGGCCCAACCGTCAATGATGTCTCCATACACTTCTCTCCCAGATTCCAAAGATCTTAAAAAATAAATTTCAGTCTTCACTCCATTTACTGTGTCGAAAACAGTATCCCAGTAAATATATATTTCACATAAGGTGTATCAACTTTAAAATAATATAAAATCATGTTAAAATGTTATGAGAATTTAGGACAAAGCAGGTATACCTTACACTAGAAGAAGGACAATGTAAAAAAACTTACCAGACGACCTTTTGTTTTTCCTTGGTTTCTTTATCTCCACCAAATATGAGATTCCATACAGCTTTTTCTTCTCTCGTGTATCGATTTTTTATCACCACCTCTCGTTGCAAAAATGGTGATTTACAATCTCTTGAAACAAATTTCAATCGCTTTGTTTTTCTTGTAGCATCACATTCATCGAGATTCCCATCATCTACACACATATTCCACACATTGTCAACATAAACCTAAGTTTTGTAATCTTATAAATGTACTTTGTGTGTCATATACTTACCTGAAGTTTTTCCTTCTTTTTCAACCCTCACATTCTTCATCTTTTTGTCGCATTTTTTTTATCTGAAATACGATCATGCAATTAATGTTAAAGTGATATACAAAGGTGGTGGTATGCTTATATACGTTAATGCAAATACACATTACATTGATGTAATGACTCAGACCCTTGTTGTTGAATAATGTTCTGCCCAATCGGCAGTGGTTGCACACCTTCTTGAGTCATGCCAAGACTGAAACTTGGTTGGGATGCATTGACACGTTCAGATTTCCCCTCGGACTGCTCCCTACATCTATGACTTCATCTATCTGCAATGCTACACCTGTTGACACGCGTATTTTACAGTTTTTTTATCATAAAAGATACTGTTCAAAAAAAATACTAAGCAAACAAAATAACATGCTATTGTAACTAGTGATTTTGGAGTATCTACTTCTACGAATTCTTGTGTCATTCCAAGACTAAAAGATGGTGCGTCCACTTTCTTATCCTTTAATGCGTTTGCAGCTAACAATAATTCAAGAAATGTTATTTGATGTAATTGCATTTACTTCACAGCAATGTAATGTTATACGAAACTTTTATCTAATGAAATATATTATTATATTAACGTATACTAAACAAACAAAATAACCTGATAATGGAACTGGTGATTTTGGAGTATCAACTTCTACGACTTCTTGTGCCATTCCATGACTAAAAGATGGTGCCTCCTGTTTCTTATCCTTTAATGTAGTCCTAGCTAACATTGATTCAAGGAATATTATGTCATGTAATTGTAATTATGACACAGCTATGTAATGTTACACTTATGTTAATATAATGTTACACATGCAGTAATAGACAAAAAAAACCTAGATCAAATGGCATTATAATAAACCAATCCTTGTTGATACCTTGGAAAATTGGCACTGGTTCCACAACTTCTTGAGTCATACCAAGACTGAAACTTGGTTCGGATAGATTCAGTATTGTACTGCCATGAATTTGAACATTCTGATATCCCCCTATGCTTTTCTTTAGGAATCGGACTGCTCCGCACATCTATCACTTCGTTTTTCTCAATTGATACACCTGTTCACATGATTTTTTTACAGGTTCTAACTCATGAAAGTTATTATTCAGTAAAATACTAAACCAACTTTTTACTATACCTGTTGATTTTGGAGTTTCTATTCCCACTTTCTTAACCTTTGCTAAATTAATTGCTTCTTCTTTTAATTTAATTATTGTTGCTTTTGTTAACCCACCACTGGAGCGTTTATGTTCTACATCTGTGTTTAGCTTTTTGGGAGAATGAAGTGAAATATTAACATCCTCAAGGGGTGCATTTTTTTTGCAGTCTTCAGAATAAGTCCACATGTCTTACCTGTAAATTAAATGTGTAACGTACAAAGACATCAATGTAATTTTCATCAATGTAACATAACAATACATCAATGTTTGCAATTACATTAATGTAATTCAAGGTGAGAGTAATATTTTGTTACAACAATGTAAGTTACAAATACATAATCATTAGGAATTACACAACTATAATCCAACCAGATTGTACCTTTTTGTTACAATAATATAACCTAAAAATACATCAATGTATGTAATTATATTCATGTAATCCCAGTTTAAAATCAATGTAGGTCATTATATTAATGTAATCCCAGTTTAAAATCAATGTAGGTCATCACTAGCCTTGTTTCTTTTTTATTTAGTCTGCTTGTTTTTGCTTTTGTGTTTCTTAGCTTGTTTGGGTTTTGATGTCTTTGGCACTGGGGTACATTTCTTGTGTCTCCAGGTCCATGAATAGGTGGGACTTGCTGGGCTGTTACTTTTCTTCTGCCCAAATTATTTGGGTTTGCCATGGAGCTGCTATTTTGGGTCTGCAAATTACCCAGGGGCTGCATGATGCTACTATTTTGGGTCTGCATGATGCTGCTTGTTTGTGGCTGTCCATGATCTGGTTTTGTTGGGTGGTTATGTTGGCATATGCTGAACATGTTCCTTATGGGCTTTGTTGGTTTGTGCTTAGTTATACTGGGAGTTGCTGTGGTATGTATCGGCTCTGCTTTGTACTTCGGATCAGGGTCTGGGCTGTTTTGGACCAGGGGCGGCTGCTGCGGCATCCTATGTTTTTGGGATGGGGTTATTTTGTTTTGTTGATGCTTAGTTGCTCCCTTTGGCTGGTGTTCGTTGGGCCAAAGGCTGATTTGGGTATGGGCTCCACTCTTTTTGGTTTGCTTGGAATTAACATTGGGGATATCATCAAAAGTATTCGAAGGTCTAGCAGTTTGATGGGTTGGGCTATGGTGGAAGGGGTTGGGCTCTTGCTTGTTTGGCTGCTGTGCTTGCAGGATTGGCCCGTGTGGCCCTCGCCTGCTGTCCCTAACGACTAGCTGCCTGGTGCTATTGTCTGTCCGGTAGTGTCCCTTGCCTGGCTTCATGTGGCCTGTGCATGGCCTGTTGCTGCCCCTACCTGCTTGCTGTGTCCCGTTCCTGGTCAGCTGCGGCCCCTGCCTGGCCAGATGAGGCTCATGCTTGGCTGGGCTGCTCCTGTTACAGGGCTCATCTATCTTGTGAATTGGGCCTCCTATATCATTAGGTGGGTTGTTCGCTTCGTTTGGGCCTCAACAAATAACTTATAATACACCAATTTCTTAGAAATAATTTACAATGGTGAAAAGAGTAAAGGTTTTGAATCTGATTTGAATAAGAGAACGCATTACCTTGCTGTAAATTTAATTCTTCTTTCAAACTTTGATGTTCTGCTTCCAAAACATCATTCTTGCCTTCCAACCCTTGATTCTTATCTTCCAACCGTATCTCATCTACCAAAACTAAAGAACCATATACATATCACAAAGCGACATGACAAACAATTAACACTATATTACCTTCAGGCGTTTCTTCTTCATCGGTTTCACAGTCAATAAACCGTTGTCTACGTGCATTAAGTTCTACACAAATATCAAATATACGTTCATCGATTGTATCCTTTTTTTCCAGATCTTGAATTACCTACACCCGAATTTAAATTATTGTTGATGCCAAGCTTTGTTGAATCATGTGCTTTTTGGATGTCTACTTTTTCCTTGAAAATATTCTCAAATGTGGCAGCCAATGCTTGAATCTCTTCATTATGTTGATTGTTTTTAAGCAATCCTTCAAGTTTAATGTGCAGCAATTTCTTGTTCTTAGACGTCATTTCCAACATTTGCGATACATCTGATATTTGTGTTTGTAAAACCAAAAACAATCTATCATATTTTATGTAAACAAAATAAATAAGTCTTTATGATACAACAATTAATCTTACCAGCAACTCCATTTTCTTTAACTCTTCTTCATTGTTTATCTTGCTGGATTCACCCTCAACTGATGACAAGCCTATAAACTTTCCACGCCCAAAGCCAACACTAGCAATTTCAAGTGTCTGTCTTTGATGAAGTCTATCTAACGTCCAAAATTCAATTGTTGGTATCGAATGATCGACACTCATATCTTCACACGAAAAGCTGGCTACATACAACAGCTACAAAATGCAAGTCATATTGCTAATAAATTTGAGAACTAACATACACATCTGTTGCATATATGACTTATATAATTTCTAAAATTAACAATTTTATCATACCGTTAGTATTGTCAAAGCTCCTTTGAAAGGAGTGTTACTAAATGGTTTCCATCCATTTTTACAATTTCTAATGCTATCCAGAACATATGAAGACCCGTTAATTTGAGAAATATATGTATGATCATTAAAATAATCTAGTATTTCTAGCTTGCATTTGCCATGGGCATGACACTCTACCATGGTTGATATAAACAATAACAAGAAATCCAGCTGGAAGTAAAATGATTCGTCACTTGTATCCGCAGCCATCCTATATGCTATCTCCCTTGGTGATACATATTCACTTTTGTACAAATCTTTTCATTCTTGTATCCTAGGAGAATGCTTTTTACGCGGGGTGAATGTTTTTAAGTCGGCACCTGTTTTAGGTATCCCTAGCAGCCAATCGATTGTGTCTACATTTATCCTTACAACCCCACCTTTCAAACATATTTCCATCTTCACTGCATCAAACTTGTCAACGACAAAATGACCAAGTTTTTGTGGTATCCCATCCAATTGTAAGGATAATAGCTTTATGAATCCTAATTTTGTAATTAAATCCTTTGTTTTGTTGACAATATTTTAACAACCTTTGTTAGCTGAATGGGTGAGCATCTGTTTTTGATTGGATACCAAAGCTCCATGTTACTTGATTTTTCACCCCTTTCGCGTTTAGAATCTTTCTTCTTCGGCTTAACACCACCATCTTCATGTTTTAATTTCTTCCTTTTCAGGTTTCCCTTACCCTTGAGAGTAATATTTTCTTCTTCTTCTCCTGTATTTAAACATCAAAATACGTATACTTGTTGATATACCTCTCATATGCAAACCAAATTACATCAATGTAATTTTTAATTACAACATATCAACAGTTATTTACATCAGTGTTTTTAAACAAGGAGTCAAACATGTGTGTTCATATTTCCCCTATAATGTATTTTCTTTTTGCTCTAACGTAACAACAGTGTACATGGTAACAAAGTAAAAAAAATTACTACTAATAATAAATTACCTTGACTTGTCATCTCAAACGTGCCGTCACAATCGAGTAGAATTGGACTTTTTGATGTGTTCTTAAATCGAGATAGTGATTTTATGGCCAAACGTTCGCTGGACCTTCCTGTCAATACATGCTTACATATTTTTCAGATTTTTGTTGACTACAAATCGATATTTTGTTAACGTTTCTTACTTGAAGTATGTCACCCTCCGTCAGTTCTCATTTTGTGGAAACTTTAATCTTAGATCCTGTATAGCAATTAAGAATTTGAATTAACCAGTTGGGATATAAAATTCTTTTATCAGTACATAGCAATTAAGGATGTAATGGGTTACCATTAGATATTTTCCCTATTTGCTAAACACTAATTTTAACCTCGATTAAGTTGAATTTCAACAGATACGAACTACAATTTCAATACGCATACCATACCCGAGCAATCCGATTCGTAAACAAAACGCTACCCGAGCCCCCAAATGTTACTGTTTAAACACAATGCTACCGACAAAAACACTAATTTTAATATCGATTACGTCGATTTTTAACATATATCAACCACAATTTCAATCCGCATACAATAGTAGATGATATACCTACTGTAAAATTTTCAAAAAACACAAAGATCATAAGGTTTTTAAACCTAAGACGATTGTATACATCAGGGTATTCGACCGATCAAAACTAAGAATCGTTGATTGTATACATTAGGTTTTTCAGCAATCTTATTGCATGTGTCATTACCTTGAATTGAAGATTGATAGATTAAAATGAAACGTCTTGCAAGGAACGGCTCTTGACCAAAAATCTTCAATTACACCTTCGATTTGCAGTGTCTACATCTGGTGATTTTAATTTTAAAGTGAATCATTTGAAGTTTTTTTCTGTAATTTTATTTGAAGATTTTGAATCCTCTTTTTATTTGTCTTCGATGTGATATAACTGTCAGAAAGATGAAAGTAAGCAAAACACAAATTTACCCTTTTGTAATCATCAGTCCTCATTTACCATAATTAAATATTCTAAATTTATGTGGTCCCTTAGATCAGCATCTAATGAGATTTTAATTCACTTAGGATTGAGTTATTAGGTTATCTCAATTACTATGGGTTACCATTAGATCCTTTCCATATATATATATATATATATATATATATATATATATATATATATATATATATATATATATATATATATATATATATATATATATATATATATATCTTCTGTTAACACCTCCTTATTATAACTCAATCTCAACCTTTGATATAATATAAAATAATCAAGATTCCAAATTAAAGGCTTGGATGAGATTATGGGTATTTTAGTAAAAATACATGATTGTACTTTTGTCAGATCCTTATTTTGATTATATATATATATCTCATTTCTTCAAAAATCACCACCAAGTTCACACCACCACCACCACGAAAATTTGGCACCACCACAAAGTTCTGGCACAAGCATGACCACCAAGATAGATAGAAAATCACTAGTGGCTGCTTCTCCCTTCTCTTCCCCTCAACAATGGCTGACTCAAGCAAGGATCGTAGCAAAATGGAGCGGTTAGTTTCTCCCTTCTCAGTCCCTCGACAATGGCTTCTCCCTTTTATTTCTCTCTCTCTGGATTCTTACGGCTAGCTTTGATTCTGAATCATGATCAAGTTCCTAAAATTAAATTTTTGGATTTGGTTTCATTGTACCCTAATTTGGAGCAAGAAATATCATACCCTAATTTGGAGCAAGAAATTTGATAAATGGGTAGTCTTTTATGGTGAAATTCACCATGGTGGATTTAATATTAATATTAATATTAATTTCTTGAAATTCTAGGAAATTAACAGTTTGGCCAAGAGTCAAGGTAGCGAGTTTGAAATGAATCCTTATGTCAATGAGTTTCTATAAGTCCTGGAGTTTGCTTTTGTCATAGGCATGATGCTTTTTTTTTGTTCCTCTCTAGATTTTTTGATAACTGGTATGTTAATTTTATTGGGATGCCGAGAAGGTGTTTGTTGATAAGAATGTTTTTTTCTTTATGAATCAATTTTTACGTAGATTACTTAAGATGGTCGATGGTTTGAACTTTAAAGAGTTTATGGTGTTCTTGTTAGCTTTTATCCTAAAGCAATCACGCCTCAAAATATTGAACATCAGTAGTTTCACTTCTGATCAACATAAACACAATCATTAGTAAGGATCTTGTCTTCATGGTGTTTATTTAAGGACAAAAGTTTAAATATGTTTTGTTTTTCGATGGTAAAAGAAGCTTTAAATTTTGTTATTTACGTGTTTGATTAGTATCAGAGGCATGAACTTAAAACCATTTTCCAAATAATGGTAATATCTTATTCTTTTATAAATTATTACTATGGATTACAATGTTGTAATTTATGGTTTACATTGACGTAAGTATCGTACTTTACAAATTGTTACCATAAAATAAATGGTTACATAGTTGTAAATGGTTATAGTGTTGTAAAATAAATTGTTGAAGACAAGTAGGGTATAAGTATGAATCTTTTGATTATTATCAATTTGAATGGGTTTGATGTTCACATTTGCATTATCATTTCTATAGGAATGTTTTATTTCAATGACATGAATTAGTTTTTGAAACATTTGAATAGGAAATATTTATTTACATCATATGGTTTTAGTTACCTTGATGTAATTGTTTATTACATTGATCAATAATTTTTAACAGTAGTGTAATGATCAATTATTACATTTATTGAAGTGTTGTTACATTACCGTAATTACGAACGTATTGTAGTGACCAATATAGGTTTTATGTAGTATGTTACTAATTTAATGGAATGATCGTATTCGTGATGTATTTTTTTCATTTATAGCAATGTAATTTCTTTTTTCATTTGCACCAATGTAACATTTGCTTTATGTAGTGGTATATGATTGCTTATGATAATTTTGATTTTTGGGAGCTAGAAATGGATTTGCTCACATTTTCTTTATTTATTTTTGTTGTTAAATCCCTCAATTGTTTGAAATAGATTTGCTCACATACAGTCTCAGTTGATCTCCACATTCAAGATCTACAACAAGTTTTATCTTCTGATTCTTCCTGTTAATCGCCATTGATTTCAGTTTCTACAGACACATTACTCAATCTCGTACTCTTCTGTGTGTTTTACTCGGTTAACGCATGCATAATGAGTTGTTGTAGGTTTTAGATTTGATTATATACTGATCGATTTGAAATGTTTGGTTGAAGCTGTGATTTGTTGCTAATCACATGCTTGTTACACCAATGTAAACATCATGATGATATATATATATATATATATATATATATATATTCATTTACAGCAATATATAATTTTGTTTTTCATTTGCAGCTATGTAAAATCCTTTTTTTTGTTTTTGTTTTTTGCATTTGCAACAATGTAAAATGTATATTACAACAATGTAATATTTACAAGCATTTCAATTAGGAAGTTTTATTTACACCAAACGGTTTAGCTACCTTATTTCAATGGGTTTGATGTTCACATTTGCATTTGCATTTGCATTTGCATTTCCATAGTAAAGTTTTATTTCAATGGGTTGAATTCGTTTTTACAAACATTTCAATAGGAAAGTTTTATTTACATTAGAAGGTTTTAGTTACCCTGATGTAATTGTTTATTACATTAGTGTAAGTGATCAATAATTGTTAACAGTAGTGTAATGATCAATTATTACATTTATTGAAGTGTTGTAACATTACTGTAATTACGAACGTATTGTAACGACCAATATAGGTTTTATTTAGTATGTTACTAATTAAATGTAATGATCATATTACATTAACGTAGTAGGTGGTGATGTATTTTTTTTCATTTACAGCAATGCATTTTCTTTTTTCATTTGCACCAATGTAACATTTACAGCAATGTAATTTCGTTTTTCACTTGTATCAATGTAACATTTTACATTAGCATTTCTATTCAAAAATTTATGGTATTTTATTTCATTTACAACAGATTTTTTTTAAAATGGGTCCTATTTTAAGAAATTGGTTACAAATGGGGTTGGATTTTTTATTTCACAAATGAGGTTATCTCCATTGGTAGTGGCGAAATTAAGGAGAGATAAAATGGGGTTGTAGGGGTGTGAGAAGCCGGTACCAATGGAGAACATAATCTGCTGTGTGTGTACCAGCAAGAAATAGCAAATCATTTACCAATGGACCTGAATTGTAATTTGTTGTCATTTATAAGTTGAAAAAGATTTCTGTAAAAAACCAAAAATTTTACGGCTGAGAAGATTGTAGGTTGTGAAAATTGTAAATTGAAAGATGCTTAATCATTGGTCTTGCTCTCTATTTCTATTTGTAGTGGCGATGGTGAAAATTGTAAATTGGTGGTTTAGTTGGTAGGTAGAAATGTAATTGTGAATGAATGAGAGACAAGACTACACATGTTACTTTTGCCACTACAAGTGGCAAAAAGTACCTCTCAACATGATTAATCAGTGAAAATTTATGTCTTGACCGGTTTTTTTCAGTTTCAGTCAACAATATTAAAGTTTTCGCCATTAGGAGTGTAGTAAATGGGTATTTTCGCCAATAGGAGTGGCAAAAAAGGACACCGGTACAAGCTTTTATCCATTTCGCCACTAGGAGTAGAGAAAACTCCCCATTTTTGCCACTAGGAGTAGAGAAAACTCCCCATTTTCGCCACTAGGAGTGGCTAAAAAGGACACTGATATAGCTTTATCTATTTTCGCCATTAGGTGTGGCGAAAATGAGGTCCAAATCATTTTTTAATTGCTGACAATGATACTTGCTTCTTACACCCCTACAACCCCATTTTATCTCTCCTTAATTTCGCCACTACCAATGGAGATAACCCCATTTGTGAAATAAAAATTTCCAACCCCATTTGTAACCAATTTCTTAAAATGGGATCCATTTTTAAAAAAATTTCTTTACAACAACGTAAAATATATATTACATAATGTTGTGCTTAGGCTTACGAAAAATTTTTATTTACCAGTTATGTAACATTTTCAAATTTAGAGGAGCAGGTAGTTTTGAACCACAATAGTGTAATTTTATTCATTTGTGACAATGTAATTTCTTTTTTAATTTGCATCAATGCAACATTTTATATTAGCATTTCTATTGAATATTTTTAATATCTTTTTCATTTACAATAATGTAACATTTATATCACATAATGTAATACTTAGTTTTATGGAATACTTTTACTGTAATGTAATATTTATATCACATCAATCTAAGTTTTGTTACATTATTGTAATAACGAACATATAAAAAAAATTTAAAAATTTGACAATATTATAACGGAATTAAAGAGAAAAATACGACGAATTTATTGATGTAATTTTTATATTAAAATTATTTTTGTATAAAAAGTTATGAATGCTTTTTTTTTTAAACAAAGGAAGAATCTTTATTAGAAAAGGAAAAATCAAAAAAAGGTTAAAATGTCATATTTGTCCTTTTCATATAAAAAGAAAACCTTGACACATGGCATAATCTCCTTTAATCTTTAATTTTTCCATCGGATGTGAGTTAATCGGTTAAGACCCAAATAGTGGGTTAACAACGGATCCTTACCATATATATATATATATATATATATATATAGAAATCTTAAATCCAAAAATATTATATCAAACAGGTGCATTTAACATAAATACTACGTTAATAAGAAGTAGTAGAGAAGAAATTTTAAGAGTAATAGATAAAACAGTTATAATAGAAATTTTAAGGAACAGATGGAACACAAAGTTTAACATTTTCAAATTATAAAGAAGAAAACATACCTGAAGAAACAAATAGTGAAACTAGTGAAGTACAGTTTAATTATATGAATATAGAATATGATGAATCAGATACAAAAAATCCACCAATATATGATACAGAAAATGAATCAGATGAAGAAGATATAAATATAGAATTTATAAAATTTGAACAGGAAGAAATGGATTATAGTTTATTTGAAGAAGAACAAATAGATGAACCAATATTTAAAAATGAAGAAACAAATAAAACTATAGAACAAATAATAAATAGAAAATTTACAGAAACAAATATACAAGATGAAGTGGATGAAATGATAATAGAATGTATGATGGATTTAAAAATGACATATGAGGAAAGTTATAATAATTTACAAAAATATTTCAATTTACCCTAAATAGAAAATATAATAAAAGAAAAAACAATGATTTCAGATTTTTATAAAGAACCAGAAACAATAGAACATATATTTATGGATACAAATTATGAAAGAAAAAGAGGAAGACCAGAATGGAGTAGAGCAGGATTTGATACAGAAGAAAATATAGGAAGAGAACCATGGGTAAAACCATCGGTTAGCTATTATCAAGAAGATAGTAGTATAGGTAGAGGAAATAGATTACCAATAGGTAACATACATTGTCATAATATGTTAATACTAGAATCACAGAAACCACAATTATGGATTGATGAAATCTCAGTCTGGGAACAAAATGTAGTAAGAATGTGGGAAACAAATAAAAGAAAAAGTATGGATATGTTTTCATATTTAGAAACCACATTAGGACCAACAGCTTTAGGAATTTGGCAG
This sequence comes from Mikania micrantha, assembly GCA_009363875.1. NCBI lineage: Eukaryota > Viridiplantae > Streptophyta > Magnoliopsida > Asterales > Asteraceae > Mikania > Mikania micrantha. The sequence continues at coordinate 3,843,434 of CM018690.1, read as the reverse complement.
AGTAAGAAAACTCAAGATCCAAATGAAGTAAACAGATTAAAAGCATTAGGAGATAATCCTTATAATTTTACATCACAAATTAGAACTCTTATTATAGGAGTAGATCCAGCAAAAAATAATACATAAATACAAGACACTGCAATTAGAAACCTAGAACAATTAAGCATAGCAAATATGAAATATATAAATGAATTTACAGTTGATTTTACAAGATTATCAGCACAAACAGGACAAGCTATGGAAGATGAGTTATGCGATAAATATTTTATAAAATTACCAGGAGATTTAGAAAAAATGATACATGAATCATGGAAACAATATTATGGTCAACAGAAAAATCTAGGAATAGGACCTAGAATAACTTATACATTTGGTATTTTAGAAGAAAAATGTAAAGAAGTAGCATTACAAGAACAATTAAAAAGAAATGCATATGCATTCTGTAAAACAGCAATATATACACCACAAGCCTACGGATATTATGATAAAAAGAAGAAACTAAGAAAAAGTAATACGTATAAAAAAGAAAATAGACCATATTATAAAAATAAATACAAATATGTTAATAAACCAAAAACAAGAAAATGTCAATGTTTTATATGTGGAGACGAAAAACATCTGACAAATAAATGCCCAAATAAAAATAAAAACACAGAAAGAAGCACTCTAGTAGAACAATTAAATGAATATGAAATAGAAATGTTAGAAACCGATAATTCAGAAAATGAATCTATATACAGTATATATAGTGATGAAGAAAAACCGTTAACAAAAATAACATATACATATATGAATAAAGAAGAAGAATGTGAACATGATTGGAATCATGAGAAAGGTAACAATTATCTAAAATGTTTTAATTGTGGATATTATCCTAGTATAGAGAAAAGATCACAGTGTAATATATGCTTTAGAGAAATATGTTGTTTATGTATAAAAGAATTATACAATATAGAAAATAATAAGGAAATACAAGAAACGAAAAATGAAGAAGGTAAAGAATTAGAAAAAATAGAATTAACAATAAAATTACATAAAATTCAAATACAAGAAGTAGAGAATAAAATAGAAAAATTGGAAGAAAAATCAAAAGCATTAGAAAATAAAATTAATAATATTGAAGACATAGTTTTTAAGAAAAAAGAAGTAGAAATAAATCAAATGTCAATAGAAAATGAAAAAGAAATAACATATATACAAACACAAGGATCAATTAATATGATAAATCTACAATGTAGACTATGGTTAGATACAAATAAATTTATAGATTTAAATGCATTAATAGATACAGGAGCAACAAAAAGCTTAATATCATACAGCTTAGCACCAATAGAATATCATAAAAAATTAACATATAAACTCATAACAAGAACAACAGAAGATAGGTTAATAAATATAACACATTATTTGGAACCTATAGGAATACAATTCTTAGATTTCTCAGGAAATTACAGTATAAAATATGATATACCACAAGTAAATATAAACCCGAAATATATAAAATCACAAGATTTTGTTATTGGATTAAATTTTATATTAGGATTAAATGGAGCAATAACAATAACAAAAAATTTCATAACAATAAGTAAAAATATATATAGTTTTCCAACATCAAGATATATAAAAACTTCTACATTTGCTGAAAAAAGAGGAGAAAAAGGAAATTTAGAATTTTTAAAATTAAATCAAAGAAAAGAAACATTACAAAATGAAACAATAAAATTATTAACAGATTTCTTAAGCAATGAACTAGAAAAGGGACAAGATATAAAGAAGAGTATAAATCACCCAATGATTTTACATTTAGAAAAAATAGGATTAATAGGAGAAGATATAAAACAATCAAAGATTACTTATACTTGTAAATTCAAAATAAAAAATCCAGATATAACAATAAGAACAGCAAATATAGAATATAGTCCGTTAGATAAAGAAGAATTCAAAAAACAAATACCAGAAATGATAGAACAAGGATTAATCAGAAAATCAGAAAGTCCACATAGATCAGTAGCATTTATAGTAAGAAATCATGGAGAAATAAAACGTAGAAAAGCTAGAATAGTGTATAATTACAAAAGATTAAATGATAATACAGAAGATGATGGTTACAATATACCCAATAAAGATAATTTAATACAATTAATACAAAAGAAAACGATATTCTCAAAATTTGATCTAAAATCAGGATATAATCGATTAAAATTAGAAGAAGATTTTAAAAAATGGACAGCTTTTACATGTTCAGAAGGACAATTTGAATGGAATGTTCTTAGCTTTGGATTAAAAAATGCTCCATCAATATTTCAGAGATTTATGGATGATATATTCCTAAAATATGATTTTTGTTTAGTATACATTGATGATATCTTAGTTGCAAGTGAAACAGTACAGGAACATGAAAAACATCTGCAACAGGTATTCGGAGAAATAAAAACACACGGTATAGTTATATCAAAAAGAAAAATGGAATTGTTTAAGAAAAAGATTTCTTTTTTAGGATTAGAAATTGGAAATGGAAAGATAGAATTACAATCACACATTTCTACAAAAATTTTAAAATTTCCAGAAAAATTTGAAAATTTAAAACAAATACAGGCTTTTCTAGGATTAGTAAATTATGCTAGAAAATTTATCCCAAATTTATCAAAATTAGTAGGACCATTATATAGTAAAACTACAAAAAATGGTCAAAGATTTTTTAATAAAGAAGATTTTAAAATAATAGAACAAATTAAAGAAAAAATAAAAGAAATTAAACCTTTAGAATTACCATTAGTAACAAATTGTATAATAATAGAAACAGATGGATGTAAAGAAGGTTGGGGAGCAGTATTGCTCAGTAAACCTAATAAATACAGTCCTAAATCAGCAGAAAAAGTTTGTGCGTATACCAGTGGAAATTTTAAATCAAAAAATTATTAAACCGATTTGGAAATAAGATTAAACAGAAGGACAGAAAAATTATTAAACCGATTTGGGGAAAAGTTTACAGTTATAGTAAGAAATATCTCTACACATTCAAGAAGGACAGAAAAATTATTAAACCGATTTGGGGAAAAGTTTACAGTTATAGTAAGAAATATCTCTACACATTCAAGAGATCCTATAATCAGTTGTAAATTCTTTTCTTCTTTACCATACATGGATGACAGTAGTTACATTCCAGCTAGAAAAAGAATCTTTGTATCTCACAGAATGTATCTACATCATTATCTAATCAGTCTATCAGTTAATATAGATATTTATTGCATTAATCTCCCATGGGTTAATAAGTTGTTAATGGAAGAATGTGATCAAAAGATATTATTAGAATTCTGTAGAAAATTTCAAAGAACTCCAAAATTGCCAGATCTTTTTAGATGGCAAAATTATGCTTTACTTGGAGAAGGACATTATATACAGATATATGCACACGAGAACTGGAAAATGCTTCTACCATTCAATGGAGAAGGAGAAGACTTAGAATTAGAACACATAAATAACCGAGAAGAAAATGATAGTCCAAGATCAACACATTCAGTAGACAGTATTCCAGATACACACAGAGATTTCTAGAAGAATACGTCATGGATGACGTTTATACAGATTAAGACAAAAGAAGACAGTGTATATAGACAGATGGCCGACAGCACCTTTCTTTTGCTTTTTAATCTATTTATATGTTTATCTGTTTTATATGTTTATTTGTTTATATTTTATTTTTACGCTTTAACGCTCAACCAAACAAAATAGATAAATTAAAACTTACTTGAAATCAGAGTGATTAAGGAAAGTGGAAGAATTTCCTGAGTAGTATTTGCAGCATAAATCTTTTTTTTTTATATATTCAAGATATAATATGAAGGATATAGGGAGGATTTACTGGAAGTTGGATGAGAAAATGGAAGAATATGGGATTAGTGTGCCATATGTTTTGAAGATTTCAGGAATTTTATTGAAACTTCGGTATATTTACAAACAAATGAAAGAGCACCTTATATAGGCTTACAAAAGTATCTTAATCATTTACAATCAACGATCTAGATCTATTTTCTAAAAAGAACGGTAAAGATTAAAATTTCCACTGGTATACGCACAAACTTTTTCTTCTGATTTAGAACTGTATTTATTAGGTTTACTAAGCAATACTGCTCCCCAACCTTCTTTACATCCATCTGTTTCTAGTATTATATAATCTGTTACTAATGGTAATTCTAAAGGTTTAATTTCTTTTATTTTTTTCTTTAATTTGTTCTATTATTTTAATATCTTCTTTATTAAAAAATCTTTGACCATTTTTTGTAGTTTTACTATATAATGGTCCTACTAATTTTGATAAATTTGGGATAAATTTTCTAGCATAATTTACTAATCCTAGAAAAGCCTGTATTTGTTTTAAATTTTCAAATTTTTCTGGAAATTTTAAAATTTTTGTAGAAATGTGTGATTGTAATTCTATCTTTCCATTTCCAATTTCTAATCCTAAAAAAGAAATCTTTTTCTTAAACAATTCCATTTTTCTTTTTGATATAACTATACCGTGTGTTTTTATTTCTCCGAATACCTGTTGCAGATGTTTTTCATGTTCCTGTACTGTTTCACTTGCAACTAAGATATCATCAATGTATACTAAACAAAAATCATATTTTAGGAATATATCATCCATAAATCTCTGAAATATTGATGGAGCATTTTTTAATCCAAAGCTAAGAACATTCCATTCAAATTGTCCTTCTGAACATGTAAAAGCTGTCCATTTTTTAAAATCTTCTTCTAATTTTAATCGATTATATCCTGATTTTAGATCAAATTTTGAGAATATCGTTTTCTTTTGTATTAATTGTATTAAATTATCTTTATTGGGTATATTGTAACCATCATCTTCTGTATTATCATTTAATCTTTTGTAATTATACACTATTCTAGCTTTTCCACGTTTTATTTCTCCATGATTTCTTACTATAAATGCTACTGATCTATGTGGACTTTCTGATTTTCTGATTAATCCTTGTTCTATCATTTCTGGTATTTGTTTTTTGAATTCTTCTTTATCTAACGGACTATATTCTATATTTGCTGTTCTTATTGTTATATCTGGATTTTTTATTTTGAATTTACAAGTATAAGTAATCTTTGATTGTTTTATATCTTCTCCTATTAATCCTATTTTTTCTAAATGTAAAATCATTGGGTGATTTATACTCTTCTTTATATCTTGTCCCTTTTCTAGTTCATTGCTTAAGAAATCTGTTAATAATTTTATTGTTTCATTTTGTAATGTTTCTTTTCTTTGATTTAATTTTAAAAATTCTAAATTTCCTTTTTCTCCTCTTTTTTCAGCAAATGTAGAAGTTTTTATATATCTTGATGTTGGAAAACTATATATATTTTTACTTATTGTTATGAAATTTTTTGTTATTGTTATTGCTTCATTTAATCCTAATATAAAATTTAATCCAATAACAAAATCTTGTGATTTTATATATTTCGGGTTTATATTTACTTGTGGTATATCATATTTTATACTGTAATTTCCTGAGAAATCTAAGAATTGTATTCCTATAGGTTCCAAATAATGTGTTATATTTATTAACCTATCTTCTGTTGTTCTTGTTATGAGTTTATATGTTAATTTTTTATGATATTCTATTGGTGCTAAGCTGTATGATATTAAGCTTTTTGTTGCTCCTGTATCTATTAATGCATTTAAATCTATAAATTTATTTGTATCTAACCATAGTCTACATTGTAGATTTATCATATTAATTGATCCTTGTGTTTGTATATATGTTATTTCTTTTTCATTTTCTATTGACATTTGATTTATTTCTACTTCTTTTTTCTTAAAAACTATGTCTTCAATATTATTAATTTTATTTTCTAATGCTTTTGATTTTTCTTCCAATTTTTCTATTTTATTCTCTACTTCTTGTATTTGAATTTTATGTAATTTTATTGTTAATTCTATTTTTTCTAATTCTTTACCTTCTTCATTTTTCGTTTCTTGTATTTCCTTATTATTTTCTATATTGTATAATTCTTTTATACATAAACAACATATTTCTCTAAAGCATATATTACACTGTGATCTTTTCTCTATACTAGGATAATATCCACAATTAAAACATTTTAGATAATTGTTACCTTTCTCATGATTCCAATCATGTTCACATTCTTCTTCTTTATTCATATATGTATATGTTATTTTTGTTAACGGTTTTTCTTCATCACTATATATACTGTATATAGATTCATTTTCTGAATTATCGGTTTCTAACATTTCTATTTCATATTCATTTAATTGTTCTACTAGAGTGCTTCTTTCTGTGTTTTTATTTTTATTTGGGCATTTATTTGTCAGATGTTTTTCGTCTCCACATATAAAACATTGACATTTTCTTGTTTTTGGTTTATTAACATATTTGTATTTATTTTTATAATATGGTCTATTTTCTTTTTTATACGTATTACTTTTTCTTAGTTTCTTCTTTTTATCATAATATCCGTAGGCTTGTGGTGTATATATTGCTGTTTTACAGAATGCATATGCATTTCTTTTTAATTGTTCTTGTAATGCTACTTCTTTACATTTTTCTTCTAAAATACCAAATGTATAAGTTATTCTAGGTCCTATTCCTAGATTTTTCTGTTGATCATAATATTGTTTCCATGATTCATGTATCATTTTTCCTAAATCTCCTGGTAATTTTATAAAATATTTATCGCATAACTCATCTTCCATTGCTTGTCCTGTTTGTGCTGATAATCTTGTAAAATCAACTGTAAATTCATTTATATATTTCATATTTGCTATGCTTAATTGTTCTAGGTTTCTAATTGCAGTGTCTTGTATTAATGTATTATTTTTTGCTGGATCTACTCCTATAATAAGAGTTCTAATTTGTGATGTAAAATTATAAGGATTATCTCCTAATGCTTTTAATCTGTTTACTTCATTTGGATCTTGAGTTTTCTTACTCTGCCAAATTCCTAAAGCTGTTGGTCCTAATGTGGTTTCTAAATATGAAAACATATCCATACTTTTTCTTTTATTTGTTTCCCACATTCTTACTACATTTTGTTCCCAGACTGAGATTTCATCAATCCATAATTGTGGTTTCTGTGATTCTAGTATTAACATATTATGACAATGTATGTTACCTATTGGTAATCTATTTCCTCTACCTATACTACTATCTTCTTGATAATAGCTAACCGATGGTTTTACCCATGGTTCTCTTCCTATATTTTCTTCTGTATCAAATCCTGCTCTACTCCATTCTGGTCTTCCTCTTTTTCTTTCATAATTTGTATCCATAAATATATGTTCTATTGTTTCTGGTTCTTTACAAAAATCTGAAATCATTGTTTTTCCTTTTATTATATTTTTTATTAAGGGTAAATTGAAATATTCTTGTAAATTATTATAACTTTCCTCATATGTCATTTTTAAATCCATCATACATTCTATTATCATTTCATCCACTTCATCTTGTATATTTGTTTCTGTAAATTTTCTATTTATTACTTTTTCTATAGTTTTATTTGTTTCTTCATTTTTAAATATTGGTTCATCTATTTGTTCTTCTTCAAATAAACTATAATCCATTTCTTCCTGTTCAAATTTTATAAATTCTATATTTATATCTTCTTCATCTGATTCATTTTACTGTATCATATATTGGTGGATTTTCTGTATCTGATTCATCATATTCTATATTCATATAATTAAACTGTACTTCACTAGTTTCACTGTTTGTTTCTTCAGGTATGTTTTCTTCTTTATAATTTGTAAATCTTAAACTTTGTGTTCCATCTGTTCCTTCGTATAAGTAACTTTTCTTTGGTATTAATACTACTTCTTCTTCTTTAATATCCTCTATTTTCCATTCTAGTCCTGCTAATTTTTCATATATATATATATATATATATGATTTGAATAAAATGAAAACCCGATCTTAAAGAGAAAACCCTTAAACCCTCTATCAACCGTTAGATCAAACTTATTTACTTTTTGATTAATTTAAATCAAATTGGTATTTTGGTCTTTTCTCCTATCCATATATAATAACATTTTTTCTCACTTTCTCTTTCCACTTTTCAGTCTTTTCTCTCTCCTGTTTCCTCTCTCTCTTTTCTCTCTTCTCTCCCCTCTCTCTTTTTCCTCTTTATATTTGATATTAACTAAAAAATCAAAAAATATATTTTTTAAAATGTCAAAAAAACGAATAAAATGTATAATTTTCAAACAAAATCAAAAAAAACTTAAAACTTATTTTTTTCAAGAAACAAAAAATCTACACGTGTGTAAAAAAAGACCCATTTGAACCAGTTGTACTTTGTATATTAAAAGTTGTATGTTTTTAGTATACACATGTGTACTTTTTTCCAGTCATAGTTTTTTAAATGATATATGTTTATTGTATAATGAATGTTTGAACTTTTAGGCAAATATGCTTTTTTTAATATCATATATGTTATTTGTATAAAATTACACATGTGTAGTGTTTATTGTGTTTGAAAATATGTAATACTTGTGTTTGTGTAGTATAAATTCTGTTTGATACACATTGTGTACTTTTTTTACACACGTGTAAATTTTTTGTTTCTTGAAAAAAATAAGTTTTAAGTTTTTTTTATTTTGTTTGAAAATTATATATTTTGGTCTTTTTTTTGACATTTTAAAAAATATATTTTTTTTAATTTTTTAGTTAATATCAAATATAAAAAGAAAAAATAGAGATGAGAGAGAGAGAGGAAAGAGAAGAGAGAAAAGAGGAAAGAGAAAAGAGGAAAGAAAATGAAAAAAAGGAGAGAGGAGAGAGAAAAAAAGTTGAAAAAAGTCTAATTTACCCTTTAAAAGGGTAAAATAGGTATTTGGCTTTCAAACCCTCAATTAAATATTCAACTTTAATTGTCAACTACAAGTTATTTCTGTTTAATTAATTAAAATGTAATAAAAGTTTGATCTAACGGTTCACACATGGTTTAAGGGTTTTCTCTTTAAGATCGATTTTTCAAAGGATTCAAACCCTATATATATATATATATATATATAGTAAATGATTGTAGAAAAATGATAGTTTTGTAAAAACAATGAGAAACGATCTAGACTATTAATGTGTTATCATCAATGGTATTATAGAAAAAGGTACACCTTCTCTAATCTCTTTCCACAAATTTCTAAATCGTGAGCCATAAGTTCAAACTGCCATTTTCAGTTTCAGCAAAATGTTCTACCATTCCTTTTCTTCCCTGACAATCATGAACTCCACAAAGTCCTTTACAGTTTTAACAACATGAGAACCAAACAAGAAGCCAGAAGGCTGCCAACAACCCACAACGAACATGCAAAAACCCCCCACCAAACCGGACGACCCGAGTCAAACCAGTTGCAGAGAAACCCTATCAAAGAAGCGGCGACGAGAAAAGGAGGAGCTTAAGTGACCAATATTTTCAGCAAAAAAAACCACCGGAGAAGAATCACCAGGTTTTTCAGCAAAAAACCCACGGAGAAGCGACCAGAGTCACGAAAAAACCTATCATTCTCTAAACTGCTCTTTAATTCTTCCTGATTTATAGGAGAGGGTTTCTTTGTGAATGCAGCCTAATTTTGAATATATTTGGTCAGGAGCTTAAGTTATTTTTTGGTAATTTTTGTGTTTTTTGGTTGAAAGATCTGCTCTTTTTGTTAAGTTCTTGCCGGCTACTTCAAAGATGTCTGCTTTGTTTAATTACAGGGTAACTAGGTAAGTTCGCTTTGTATTTTTCAAGTTTTGTTAATTTGGGTGTACTTTGAAATTTTGCATGAGTTCTTAATTTTTTATTTTTAGGTATTTAACATATCTTTATCTTCTTACTTCATATGCTTGATTGTTTAGATGGATATTTGCATGTTTGATCAGATAGTCATCAAAAGATGAAAAAAAACATTTCTTCAAATTATTTTAAAATATTACGGCTTAATTATAGATTTGTTGTACTTAAAGTTAATTTGAAGGAAATTTTATTATCCAATGGTTGCATATACATATCTGACATATCGACGTTGATGGTGTCATATGTACTTTTAGCACATTTATTTTCCGGATTGATCTTTTAATACATTTTGTATTATGTTACATCGAAGTTGCATAATTCAAAACTATTTCAGTTACATATTTTTTATTTGTATTTTGTTACATCAAAGTTACATGATTCATTATGCAAAATTATGTTTGCATGTGTTCTTGAATAAAATTTGAAGTCACTTTGATTTTGTTACACTTGTGTAACATTCATTGTAAAAGTATGTAACATATATGTAACATGGTTCCTTTTTATTAATTTTATATGCGTAACCAACTTTTACATATATGTTACATAAAAGTTACATATATGTAAGTTTGAATGTCTTTGAAATATTTTCTTTTACATATATGTAACATTGTGTTACATATATGTACACTAAGTGTAACTAGAGATGCAGAAAAAATCAATTAACTAAACCAGTGTCGGTTCTTAACAAGTTAGAAACCTGTTTTTAAAGAAGTTTTAGGTTTCAAGTGATTTGTATTGTGTAACGTTACTGTATCAAGGTAAAAAATGTTCAAATTTTTAGGACAATTTTCTAGGATTAATTAACTGCATACATATAATGTAACATTAATATACCACGCACATCATGATACAAAATAATACAAAAAAAAATGAAAGTTGTAAATAATCTAGAACAGAAATTTATTGTGTACCATGACTGGAACAAGGTAAAAATTCAAAGCACACATGATTGTTCAAATTTCGGATACAAAAATTCAGTGTAACATAGTTCAGTTTGTATTATATGAAACATATCATTCAAACAAAATAAACACCTACAAAACAAAAAAAAATGAAATGTTAAAGAAGGTTGCATTAAAAAAATGAAAAGAGTACAATAATTCAATTGATGCAAAGTTTTACATTTAAAATTATGAAATAATTGATAATATGTACTATAAAGTAATTATAAATTAAATATAACAATGTTTACATTAGTGTAACATGAGTGTAACACGTTTTCAGCTTGCAAGATATAAAAAACAAAACAATGTAAATAACGTAACATTTGTGTAACAAGTTTCATATTGCAAGGATTTGACATTGATGTAACGAAATTAAGTTTTTAATTATTAACAAAATAAGATGTAGTACACAATTACACTATTTAACGAAATTAAGTTTCTAATTATTGCGTAGAAGTAACATTGATGTAACGAAATTCGGTTCTTATTGACCAGCGATTAAATCAGAAATTAGTTTTGTAATTATTAGACTAGAAATTAATTTTGTAGGAGTTTGCCCGGAAATTAGACCGGACGTTTGGCCAGATAATGTACTGGGATAATCACATGCTCTTTCCCTGATATATTGCGGGAACCATGAACTAAATTTTAGCCTGAATATTATCCGGATCGTCTGCTAGAAGTTTGATCGGAACTTTAATCAGAATTTCACATTAAAGGAGCTAAACTAGGAAGACATATGTTGCTTAATTGTTTAATATAAAGTACATAAGTATAATATATTACTTGATTGACTACTTAGGAAACAATGAATCATTAAATGCATATGTACTATATCAAAAATGGCAAATTATAAAAATCATTAAACAACATTCACAAAGGACAAAACTAAAAATCAAAGGACGGGAGATGTAATTGACATATTTGAGTAGCCAATCGAATGTAACAATAATGTAACAAATACGCGAAATTCACCAAAAATTAATTTATTAGTTCAGGATTTAGGGTATAATTAATTACCTGGAATATAGCACCAATATATTTAGCTTAACTATTACCGGAAACAAGCAATTAATGGAGGAGGTAGAGAAGATACAAAAATCTTGAATGAAATGGGCGTGGGTGATATTTTGTGGTTATTTAATATAATATATGTAGGTATAATACACATACAATACTTTATTGAAAAACTTATAAAAACAAGCAATCATTAAATGCTTGTTTACTTTATAAAAAGTACAATTCATGATAACTTATAAAAATACATTAAAAAGAGACAAACAAAAAAATATAAGAGCATATGTAAAACACCTTTTCAAATAACAATTCGCATATAACAAAAACGTAACATATATGTTAGTTTTTATAATATTCGATTATATGTATCATTGGTATGTAATATTACGTTAAATAAAATAAGAGTCTTTAGTTAATTTCTGGTTGTACAAAATATTAATAACCATAAAAATTTTCGATTATACGTAACATTGGTATGAAAAAATATATCTCAGCTTGTTCGAAATAATATATTTTTATTATTTAAATATAACAAGAATGCAACATTTCGTAAAATATTATGAAATTAAGCGTAAACTAACATGAATATTACTTGAAATATGACAGGATTCTTATATAAAATAAAAAATAACCATTACATAGTTTTTAAAATAACCATTATAAAGTAACATTGATATAACTAACTCCAGATCTTTAAATCAGAAAAAAAAAAAGAAAATTATATGCAATCTTTTTAACTTTGGGAGGGACTAGAATGGCCAATTGGCCAAAGATGAAAATGAAAGGGGATAAGATCTTGACTTTGTCAAAATCCCCAAATCATTTTTCACCTATGTGTGTGTTTTACGTGGGAGGCAAGAACAAGAAAAGGAGAAAACATAATTTTTAAAGTTTCACCAAATATATGATCAAGGAAGGTTGGGATCATCCAAACAATCAAGAATAGGAGTTCTTCTAAGCTCATACTACAACAAGGTAAGAATTTTGGGTGTTTTTGGTGAAATTTTCGTGGGTCTCATATGGGGTATGAGTAGGGTATGGTGAAATACGAATTTTGGGTGTTTGGAGGGTGTTAAATGTTGTTATTCATAGTGATAATCATCTAGGAACAACATTTTGATCATTTCTTGCATGATAATGTAATATGATGAAAGGGGGTTTTGTATGGTTCATGGGGTATATGAACTAGGTGATTAAATATAGTATAAAAGTTGGGGATTTGATGATTACACAAAGTTGTTGTAGTTTGTGGGTGTACAAGATGAACTTACTCATCTCATGAGTCAAAAATGGAGTTTGATAGGGGTGTTAATGATCAATGATCATAAGTAGGTAAATTCATGCATATGAGGTGTTTGATGAAATGCCTATTTTTGTAGTTTAACTTAAAACTTAGTTTTAAGTTCATGGTAATACGGAATATGTAAGTATGAAATAAAAAATGATGAATTGGTATGAATATGGGTCATATGAATGAGAATTAAGGAGAAATGGTGAAAATGGGTTGAATGGGTGTATTTTGACTAGTTGTAGTCAACATTTTGTTAAACCTATAAGTTGTGATATAGGAAACGTTAGTGGAACCAAAAGGCCCGGAAAAGAGATTGTGGTGGATAACTCATTGGTGCAAGGTAAGTCACCCAAATCTTTTACTTGTTGTGTGTAATGGTGTTATGCATGCATGAATGTTATAGTGAAAGATTTGACTTTTGGGTGAAATGATGGTTGTGATATTGTTGTTTGGCAATAATAGGCAATAGGTGTTATGTTGCTTAATTTATTGTTGATTTGGTGTTTATTTGACTATTATGATTAGAATTGGTGTCTAATTGTATGTGTGATGAATGTATGAAAGAGTTCATAAGGTGTGTGAACTTTTAATGGAGTTTTACTCAAATTGGTGTTTTGAATCACAAGTGGTGTGATCATGACATTGGATTATTCACAAGGTGTGTGAATGTCCTTTGTTGGGTGTAATCAAGTTAGTAAAACACAAGTAGATTTGGTTTACTTAACTTGAGAAATCTTGTGGAATAAGATTTCAAATTGTGTTTTGGGTACAAACGACCCGTTAGTAAATCGTTTGACTTTATAACCTTGATGGTTGTAAATTTGGTGAATTAAGGTGTTTAATATATTGTTGTGGTTGTTCAAATTGAAATCCTTGGTGAAAAAGGATAATGGTAGAGAACAAAATGGAAGCAGTTTTAACATGGTCATGTTCCCCTGGAACACGCCCATGTCATATCTGCACATCAGAAATCTGAAAACTTTCTGACATGGCCATGTTCCCCTGGAACATGCCCATGTTGCGTCTGTATCTCTAAAAATGTCATAAATTGGCATATTTCAACTTTGATGGGTATTTTATGGGTGAATCTAATTGATTTGAGTAAGAATTAAAGATTTAAGGGTTTTTGGGTGAAAACGACCCGTTAGTAAATCGTTTTGTATTCGGGTCGAATAATGTTCCCAAATTATATTTGGGAAATTACTATTGTATCCATATGGTGTTATGGGATACACGTGGGGAAATAGATGGGTGATCTTACTTAGTTCTAACGAACTAACGGTGAATTAAATGTGGTGTTTTTCAGGTGAACGAAATGGGTGAAGGCTTATGTGATCGGAATGCTCTCAAGAACTCGGGTTGAACGCGTTTTTGGTTGAAAACCCAACATTTTGGAAATATTGTAAAGATGTTTAGGATGTTTGGTTGACAAAACATTTGTAAATAACTTTCGGTGAAGGGTTGGGTTATTTTGGGTGTTTAAACTTGATGTTTTAGTTAAAAAATCTGGGTCCTAAACTTTGATGTTGTTTTAAAACACGTGTTATGTGTGTGGAAATTTTGGGGCTTACAAGTTGGTATCAGAGCTAATAGTTTGAGGGATTCAAGTGCGTCGCGAACACTTGAACTCAAATCGTTGTGCTTTTGATATGGGGAGTAATGTTCGATCCGAGATCCGATCACGAAGCCGGGGGTTTAAGGTAACAAGTTTGTGCTTTGTTTACCTTCATTATATATGTTAAATGGTGTTTGGCGTGAATTTGTTTGTTAAACCGAACTTCCTAGTTATAATATGGCAAGATGAAGTTAAGGAATTGGACAAGTGAAGTATATAATGTTATGTCTGGCCAACATAAGATTATATTCTTGTCATGGACATGAACTTAATGGATTTAAATCATATTGTAATTTTGAATATTAGGTAAGGTGTTATGAGTTTGCTATTATGGTGTTTAGGTTCATATGTCATGGTGTGCTTAGTTAAATGAACTTGATAGCAAAACTAATATATTAAATAACTCGTTTCAGCCGTAGAATGGCTGGAGGTGATAACGTTGACAATGGTGGCGGTCATGAAACTAACCCCACCGAGATGCAAATTATGGTGAGGGAAGAGCTGGCAAGAGCACTTGAAGTGTCTATTCCTCACTATATGGAGGGTATGCAAGCCTCCATGAGGGATTTTATTCGACGAGAGTTTGCGACTCTCTTAGCAAGGCGAGACGGGGAAAGAACTCCAAAGAAAGTGACTTATAAGGAGTTTGTGGCTTGCAAGCCAAGCGAATTCAAGGGGGAGGTTGACCCATTACTGAGTCAACGGTGGATAACAGACATGGAGGGCACGTTTGAGACGAGCCATTGTGATCCGGAAGATGAGGTGATCTTTGCTGGAAATCAATTGCGTGAAAGAGCAAAGGATTGGTGGGAGCTTCTACGGAAGGAAAGGGGTAGGGATGGCGTGAGGAACTTAACTTGGGCGGAGTTTAAGGAGTTGTTCCTTAAACGGTTCTGTCCGCAAGCGATGATTGACAGAATCTGTCGCACCCCGAGAAATCCCGTCCCTTCCGGGGCGCGAGCGGCGGCAGATTGTCAGGATCGCAGTCTCCGGTCACACAACATGCGAGACCTATATGTCTGATTTCGTACGTACATCCAATAATTTGGATAAAACAGTTTAGTAATATCAGAGTTGCGGAAATAAAGTATAAGTTGACAAAATGGTTTACTCATACGTAGTTTGCGGAAGCGTTAAATTAAAACAGTTTTCAAAACATCACAAGTTAAATATTGCGGAAGCGATTAAAGGTGATTAACATTACACAGTATCAAATGATAATCAATGTTTAGTAAACTACGACACTTAAACGGATGCATGCGACTCCGGCCTAGCATCCTATTCCTGGTGCGCGTGCCTTAGTTACCTGAGAAAACATGCGAGTAAAGGTCAACACGAAGGTTGGTGAGAGCACAGGTTTGTAATCAGCAGTAAACATCAAAATGTTTAAAGTAAATGTCTGCAGGTCTATTTTCAATACAATGCAATATCAATTGATAGCTAGTCAATATGTGTTATATCATATGCGGGTTCGCAACCGAAGCTAACATGCTGCCTCCCGCCATATCCATCCAAGATATGGCAAATGTTGTTTGGTCAATTATGCACTATTCCGACCTCCAGTCGGGGTGGCCATACGGCTCGCAACAGTGGGGCTTGTCAGGCCCAAATAGTACTATTCAGAATTACCACGCTGAGCGCAACGCGCTATTAACGGTTCGAGGTGTGTTTAATGAGGACTTATCAGTTTGTGGATGAATGCCACACATATGTATATACGATATTAGCATGTACAAAAATAACCAAAAGTGTGTAAGTTGTTCAAAAACAGTTGTATGCAATGTTTTCTCCCCCAAAGGTAGAAAATGTAAAAAGGGGCCGTGAACTCACCTTAGCGAGGTGAACAAATGTAAGCGTAAGCTCCTGTGTCGTCGGGGGGTCAGTCACCGGCTACCTATATCGTATATTACACGTGAGTTCGTGTAAGTGATTGTGTTACGTGATCAATAACTCTCGGTTGATCATGTCTGTCTGTGTCGGTCTGCATTGACCGTGTCTGACCGTGTGTGTCAACGACCCGTTGGTGATCCGTGTGTTGTTTGTGTATTGTGAAACAATCGTGTTAGTGCTCGTTGTGTGCAAAACGCGCAAGTCGCGTCTATGGACAACTTACCATATTTATAGCAAGTTTACAAGCATATTGATTTTAGAGTTCTAGCATGCTCATTAGTCCTACGCGATCATGTCAACACATAGCACATCATCATACAAAGTCACATGCGTCCTTTATATCATGTTAACACACAAAAGTTTCCTAAAATGGAAAGTTTCCATTTATAGCATATATGACATCGGAAACCATCTAACTTAGCATCTAATCATCATGCTATAACATATTAAGTCATTTAGTATGTTCAAATCATACAAAATATCCATGAATCGGTTTTTGTAAAATTAAAGTTACTAAAAATAGTAACTTTGTGGTTTTTGCATAAAATGACCATCTTAATATTTCTAAACCAATTTTCATGTCACCAATCATCATTTTAAGTCATCTAGCATCATTTAAACATGCAAACATGGTCCATAACATCATCTAGCAACATTTTGACCCGAAAAGTTACTAAATATAGTAACCATGTTAAAGGTGACTATAATCACATTCAAAATCACATTCCTAAGTTTCAATCATCATAATATCATTCAAATAACATGTTCATACACAAGCATGCTCACCACTTTCACCAAATCATCATCTTGTAACTCAAAAGTTACTAAAAATAGAAATAATCATCAATAAACCATTTTAACATCATCTATTCATGAAATCATCATCCAATATCATCAAGAAACATATCTATATACTCAAAATCATTCTAACCATCATGGATCATACATGCATGGCATTATAATGTCATAAATCATCATTTCAAGCTTATAGGTTCATACCCATCACTTTAGATCATCACAAAACTCAATACTATCATCATAGATCATCATCTACAGTAGATTTATCGACAAACCCAGATTCAAACATCACAAAATTCGTGCGTGTGATGGTGTAGTGCTTGCATGTGTGATTTAACACTTGCATGTGTGTGTAAACGATGTGAGAGTAAGTTTTAAGCATGGATTTACCTTCTAGAGCCCCTTGAATACTAGAATGATGGTTAAGCAGTCCTTACACCTCCTGAGATTGATGGTTTCGACAGAAAGAAGGAGAGAATGGAGATGCACAAGTTTCTTCGTGGTATACAAGCTTCGACTCTTCAAGTTGGAGCTTCAAAATGGCCTCTAATGGTGGAAATATGGTGTATCAGTATGTAGAAGACGAAGTTGACCGAGTTGTGTCGTGTGAAATTGAATAAAATGATGAGAGTAGGTATGATGATGGTCTTGGAAGTTTAAAAAGGAAAATCTGCGATTTCAGGTGTCAGGCGTATCGCCTGACGTGGGGGAAGGTGGCTCCGTCGTTACGCGCGAGGCAGCCGGATGAGGCGCCATCTTCCTCATCCGCGCGCATCGCCTGATTTGGGTGCTTCGGGTCAGGCGTACCGCCTAGCCCATATGTAAGGCCCAATATGCCAATTTTGTTGTTCTGGGCCCATTCTCGTCCGTTTCTCGACTGTAGAACATCGTTCGAGTGTCGTTTGGACTCTAATCGTCAATTATTAGCCATGATTGACTTGTGAAGTGTTTCAGTGCTTAAGTGTTGTGATGTTCACCAACGTTCGTGAGACTCGTGTGCGTTTCGGTAATTTCTCGAATTATGGGTGCTCGTTAGTGTTCGTGTCTAACGAAGTGTTTGCACGCTTGATTAATCCTAATCAACGTGTGATGCACAATTCAATAATTCCCCGAACTATTGTTTTGCGTTAGTGTTGTGTTTGCCACACTTGGTTTCCAAAACCAATGTGCAATGTACGATTCGATAGCTCCACGAACTATCGTTTCGCAGTAGTTTGTGTTCAACTCATCTAATCAATCATAATTAAATGAAATGCAACAAGTATGAATGTGAAATGTAAAGAACGTAAGAGTCGCAATTTACCTGAAATTGCCGGGTGTCACAGAATCACTGAAGAGTTCCTTCATATGAGACACAAGGATGAAAGTATTGACACGATTACCGCCATCTTTTATGACAAAGCTAGATTTTGTCCTGATTTGCTACAAACAGAGCGGATGTGGATCAATCGATACCATAGTATGTTGAATGCTAAGTACCACGAATTTCTTACACCATCTAAGTGTGAGACATTGGCGAAACTTATTGATTGTGCTCGGGAGCGCGAGTTGGAGTTAAAGCGACAGGAAGACCGCGGTGAAAAGCGGAAGGTGGAGAAGGAGACGGGGTCATCTAAAAAAGGGAAGTTCTCTAACTCACCTACAAAGTTCCACTCAAGTAGGGGAGTTAAGCATTGTACTAAATGTGGGAAAGACCACATGGGTGATTGTTTGGTACGACCTTTATCGTGCTACAAATGTGGAAAGCAAGGTCATCTTGCTAATCAATGCTCGAGCCCTTTAAATTTATGCTATAATTGCTACAAACCGGGGCATGTTCGGAGTGAGTGTCCGGAACTAAAAGGGGTTGGAGTTGGTGGAGGGGAAAACCGATCTTTCAAGGGGCAAGGGAGTGGAAAGAAGGTGGAGGTACCCAAACAAAAGGGTAGGGCCTTTCAAATTACTGCGGAGGAAGCCAAAGTCACACCTGACGTGGTGACAGGTACTTTCTTCATCAATACCTTGCCTGCTTACATTTTATTTGATTCGGGGGCTAGTAGATCATTTGTGTCTACAAATTTTATACACCATTCGTCTTTTGTTGTTGAGAAATTTTCGGTGCCTCTAGAAATAGAAATAGCGGATTCTAAATGCTTTCTAGTATGCGATGTCTATCGAAAATGTAAATTAACCATCGATGGGGAGGATTTCGATATTGATTTGATACCTATGGTATTGGGGGAGTTCGATGCGGTGGTTGGGATGGATTGGCTTTCGGCTCACGGGGCCAACATTGCGTGCAAACATAAGATTATTCAATTGATGTCTCCTAGTGGACATGAGGTGTGTATTCGTGGGGAGAAACGTGGTGGCATGATCTTATGTTCCTTAATCGAAGCTATGAAGTATTTGAAAAATGGGGGACGATCATTTTTGCTTACGTGGTGGATTCGGAGAAAGGAGTGAAGATGATTGAAGACATTCCTATTGTGCGTGATTTTACGGATGTCTTTCCGGATGAACTACCGGGATTACCTCCCGATAGGGATGTAGAGTTTCGAATTGATTTGGTGCCTGGGGCTAAACCCATTGCTAAGGCTCCATACCGGTTGGCGCCGTCTGAATTGCAAGAGATGATGAATCAATTGCAAGAACTTCTTGACCGGGGTTTTATTCGTCCGAGCATCTCTCCTTGGGGTGCACCGGTGTTATTTGTCAAGAAGAAAGACGGGAGCTTCAGAATGTGTATAGATTATCGGGAGTTGAACAAGGTCACGGTGAAGAATAGGTATCCATTACCTAGGATTGACGACCTCTTTGACCAATTACAAGGTTCTTCATGGTTTTCTAAGATCGACCTTCGATCGGGATACCATCAGTTGAAGGTTAGAGAGGAAGACATTCCAAAGACGGCTTTTCGTACGAGGTACGGACATTACGAGTTTCTTGTGATGTCCTTTGGGTTAACTAACGCACCGGCGGCGTTCATGGACTTGATGAATCGGGTGTGTCGTCCTATGTTAGATAGGTCAGTCATTGTGTTCATCGATGACATACTTATCTATTCCAAGAATGAAGCTGATCACGCGTGTCATTTGCGTGAAGTTCTTGAAACACTTCGTAAGGAGAAACTGTATGCCAAATTTTCTAAGTGTGACTTTTGGCTGCGTGAGGTCCAGTTCTTGGGGCATGTGGTTAACGCTAATGGTATACATGTTGATCCTTCAAAAATTCAGGCGGTTATGAAATGGAGTCCACCCAAAACTCCAACCGAGGTTAGAAGTTTTCTTGGTTTAGCAGGTTATTACAGGAGGTTTATTCAAGACTTTTCCAAGATTGCTTCATCTTTGAAAAAGCTTACAAGGAAAGATACCAAGTTTGTGTGGGGTGATGATCAAGAAAAGGCGTTTCAAGAGTGAAAGACAAGACTAACACAAGCACCGGTGTTGACCTTACCGGATGGACCCAACGATCTTGTGGTCTATTCCGATGCATCTTATGTTGGTCTTGGGTGTGTTCTGATGCAAAGAGGAAAAGTTATTGCTTATGCTTCACGTCAGTTGAAGGTTCATGAGGTTAACTATCCCGTTCATGACTTGGAGCTTGCGGCGGTTGTTTTTGCGTTAAAGATATGGCGTCATTATCTTTATGGGGTGAAATGTACCATTTATACCGACCACAAGAGTTTGAAGTATTTCTTTACACAGAAAGAATTAAATATGAGGCAGAGACGTTGGATGGAGTTACTCAAAGACTACGATTGTGAAATCCTCTATCACCCGGGGAAAGCAAACGTAGTGGCGGATGCTTTGAGTAGGAAGGAGGAACATTTACCCATTCGAGTGAAGGCAATGAAAATTGTGGTGACTTCGGATTTAGTAAATCAAATTAAAGCAGCTCAAATAGAGGCTTTAAAGGAGGATAATTGGAAACGAGATAGAATCAAGGGGTTAGTTCATCAATTGGAGGAGGACAGTCGGGGTTTAAAGACAAGATGGGGTCGAGTGTGGATACCTCCCACTTGTCCTTTAAAAACTGCTTTATTGGAGGAATCCCATAAATCGAAGTATTCGATTCACCCGGGGGGCACGAAGATGTATCGTGACTTGCGAGTTAACTATTGGTGGCCAGGAATGAAACGAGATATTGTCAAGCATGTCGAAAAATGTTTTACTTGTGCTCAAGTTAAGCGGAGCATCAAAAGCCGTATGGCAAATTACAACCTTTGGAGATCCCGATGTGGAAATGGGAACACATTACGATGGACCTAATCACGAAGCTTCCCAAGACTAGGAAGGGTTATGATACGATATGGGTCGTCGTAGATCGGTTATCGAAGAGTGCTCATTTTATACCGATCAAGGAGACGTATTCTTCCGAGAAGATGGCCGAAACTTATGTGAAGGAGGTGGTGTCTCGACATGGGGTTCCGGTGACTATTGTGTCCGATCGTGACACCCGGTTCACTTCTCGTTTTTGGAAGAATTTTCAAGAGGAATTGGGTACGAAACTACTATTAAGCACGGCGTATCACCCTCAAACGGATGGTCAGAGTGAAAGAACCATTCAAACACTTGAGGATATGTTACGGGCGTGCATCATTGACTTTGGAGGGTGTTGGGATGACTACTTACCTTTGGCGGAGTTTTCTTACAATAACAGCTATCATTCCAGTCTTGGAATGTATCCTTTTGAGGTATTGTATGGGAGAAAGTGCAGAACTCCCGTGTGTTGGGGAGAGGTGGGACCGAGAGAACTCGCTAGTAAAAAGGTAGTTAAGATGACAAATGAACGGATCGATCAAATTCGAGCTCATTTAAAGGCGGCGCAAGACCGTTAGAAATCGTATGCGGATAAACGAAGGAGACCGATTGAATTCCAAGAGGGAGATTTTGTGTTGCTAAAAGTTTCTCCTTGGAAGGGGGTGATTCGTTTTCGAAAGCGGTGGAAGCTTAGTCCACGGTTTATTGGACCATTCAAGATTATACCTCGGATTGGCGAGGTTGCGTATCGTTTAGAGCTACCGAAGGAGTTGAGTGAGATTCACAATACATTCCACGTGTCTTATCTGCGAAAGTGCTTGACGGACGAATCGGCTTATGTGCCATTGGAGGATGTGGTGATTGATGACAAACTCAATTATATTGAGAAACCGGTGGCTATCTTGGATAGGAAAGTCAAGAAACTTCGAAATAAGACGATTAACCAAGTGATGGTGCAATGGAAGAACAGGCGTGGTTCTGATGCTACATGGGAGTCCGAGGATGAAATGCGGAAATTTTATCCTTTCTTTTTGAGGTGTAACTAGGTTTCGGGGACGAAACCTTTGTAAGGTGGGGAGAATATTAAAATACAATATAATCGGAGCATAATTATGGTGATAGTTTAATTGATGGGTGTTTCATTTTTATTTGAATATTGTAATTATGATGAATGTTAATTAAATAAGCTAAGTTAGTAGTTGGGAGGGACTAGAATGGCCAATTGGCCAAAGATGAAAATGAAAGGGGATAAGATCTTGACTTTGTCAAAATCCCCAAATCATTTTTCACCTATGTGTGTGTTTTACGTGGGAGGCAAGAACAAGAAAAGGAGAAAACATAATTTTTAAAGTTTCACCAAATATATGATCAAGGAAGGTTGGGATCATCCAAACAATCAAGAATAGGAGTTCTTCTAAGCTCATACTACAACAAGGTAAGAATTTTGGGTTTTTTGGTGAAATTTTCGGGGTCTCATATGGGGTATGAGTAGGGTATGGTGAAATACGAATTTTGGGTGTTTGGAGGGTGTTAAATGTTGTTATTCATAGTGATAATCATCTAGGAACAACATTTTGATCATTTCTTGCATGATAATGTAATATGATGAAAGGGGGTTTTGTATGGTTCATGGGGTATATGAACCAGGTGATTAAATATAGTATAAAAGTTGGGGATTTGATGATTACACAAAGTTGTTGTAGTTTGTGGGTGTACAAGATGAACTTACTCATCTCATGAGTCAAAAATGGAGTTTGATAGGGGTGTTAATGATCAATGATCATAAGTAGGTAAATTCATGCATATGAGGTGTTTGATGAAATGCCTATTTTTGGAGTTTAACTTAAAACTTAGTTTTAAGTTCATGGTAATACGGAATATGTATGTATGAAATAAAAAAATGATGAATTGGTATGAATATGGGTCATATGAATGAGAATTAAGGAGAAATGGTGAAAATGGGTTGAATGGGTGTATTTTGACTAGTTGTAGTCAACATTTTGTTAAACCTATAAGTTGTGATATAGGAAACGTTAGTGGAACCAAAAGGCCCGGAAAAGAGATTGTGGTGGATAACTCATTGGTGCAAGGTAAGTCAACCAAATCTTTTACTTGTTGTGTGTAATGGTGTTATGCATGCATGAATGTTATAGTGAAAGATTTGACTTTTGGGTGAAATGATGGTTGTGATATTGTTGTTTGGCAATAATAGGCAATAGGTGTTATGTTGCTTAATTTATTGTTGATTTGGTGTTTATTTGACTATTATGATTAGAATTGGTGTCTAATTGTATGTGTGATGAATGTATGAAAGAGTTAATAAGGTGTGTGAACTTTTAATGGAGTTTTACTCAAATTGGTGTTTTGAATCACAAGTGGTGTGATCATGACATTGGATTATTCACAAGGTGTGTGAATGTCCTTTGTTGGGTGTAATCAAGTTAGTAAAACACAAGTAGATTTGGTTTACTTAACTTGAGAAATCTTGTGGAATAAGATTTCAAATTGTGTTTTGGGTACAAACGACCCGTTAGTAAATCGTTTGACTTTATAACCTTGATGGTTGTAAATTTGGTGAATTAAGGTGTTTAATATATTGTTGTGGTTGTTCAAATTGAAATCCTTGGTGAAAAAGGATAATGGTAGAGAACAAAATGGAAGCAGTTTTAACATGGTCATGTTCCCCTGGAACACGCCCATGTCATATCTGCACATCAGAAATCTGAAAACTTTCTGACATGGTCATGTTCCCCTGGAACATGCCCATGTTGCGTCTGTATCTCTAAAAATGTCATAAATTGGCATATTTCAACTTTGATGGGTATTTTATGGGTGAATCTAATTGATTTGAGTAAGAATTAAAGATTTAAGGGTTTTTGGGTGAAAACGACCCGTTAGTAAATCGTTTTGTATTCGGGTCGAATAATGTTCCCAAATTATATTTGGGAAATTACTATTGTATCCATATGGTGTTATGGGATACACGTGGGGAAATAGATGGGTGATCTTACTTAGTTCTAACGAACTAACGGTGAATTAAATGTGGTGTTTTTCAGGTGAACGAAATGGGTGAAGGCTTATGTGATCGGAATGCTCTCAAGAACTCGGGTTGAACGCGTTTTTGGTTGAAAACCCAACATTTTGGAAATATTGTAAAGATGTTTAGGATGTTTGGTTGACAAAACATTTGTAAATAACTTTCGGTGAAGGGTTGGGTTATTTTGGGTGTTTAAACTTGATGTTTTAGTTAAAAAATATGGGACCTAAACTTTGATGTTGTTTTAAAACACGTGTTATGTGTGTGGAAATTTTGGGGCTTACAGGTTTGAAGTTTGATTTGATTTAGAAGAGAGAATGTGAATCTATCTATATCTATCTATACTACCTAATAAAACAATAACACTAAACCACATGCCGTTCTTTCATTCAACCACATGACAAATGACAACAAATGATTGGGTTAAAAACTCATAGTGCCACATGGCATCTCCAGGTGATTCTCCTAAAAGAGACACGCAGATCCTAATTCCCGGATATACCCATATACATCTAACCCGTCAAGATCCTTAAAACGTATACTCTCTATCCCAAAACCCTAAAATTCGTTCTTCCATAAATCTCTTCATCGCGACACCATCTTCGTCGGCTCCATCTCGGATCCATCTGTGTTGAATTCATCTTACACTGATTCCTCTGTTGCTAACAGTTTCATATAACATCTTTTTACAATGGTTTGATTTTATCATCTTCTATTTTTGTCATCTAAAAAACCCTAGAATTTCTTTTACGGTTCTTCGATCTAAACTCACTCTGTTTTTCTCCTGCTGTTCATCGTCATCTGTTGTCACAATCATTGTATCAGGTTTGATTATTATGTGTTGTTTAATACTTTATTGTTCATAAATTTTAGCAATCTCAAGTTTTCGTCCCTGGTTAATAGAATTTCACAAACCCTAAGTTCATTCATTTAACAATATGTTAGTACACATAATGTTAGTATATTTGTTTTTGTTTTTAGGATTTTGGTTTGTTCTTTCATTTATCATGTTGTGGGTTTTTGTATATTGGTTTCTCACATTGAATGTTTGTTCTTTTATTGCTCAGATACTATCTCTGATATTCGACTCTGAAAGATCGTCATCATATGTATCAATATCAGTTCCAAATCTATCATCTTTCACAGGTATTTGTTACTTCTTTAATATATTTTGAATTTTTTGTTTTATATTGCATCTTTTCCTATATTTTAATTACGTTGTTTTAGATAATTGTTTGAGATTTGAACAATTTAGGTTTATTTTTGTTTTCAAACAATTTAGGTTTTTTAATAGTTATCTTCGCAGCTAGTGGTTTTTTTTGATTGATTAATACTCTTTGGTTCATATTCAAATTTCTTTTAAAATTTTGAATATTTATTCAAATTCATGTTTGTTGGTGAATAATGAGATTTAGGTGAAGACTTATTCATAAGAAGTGTAATTTTTTGTTGTAGTGAGTGTTACTTTAATGATGTTGTATTTTAGTATGAATTCAATATATTTTCACACATATGTTATAATCTTTTACATGGATAATTGATATAAATTTAGTTTGTTTCATTTGCACAAATAAGGATGTTGTACATAAATCCTAAATGAAACA
This sequence comes from Mikania micrantha, assembly GCA_009363875.1. NCBI lineage: Eukaryota > Viridiplantae > Streptophyta > Magnoliopsida > Asterales > Asteraceae > Mikania > Mikania micrantha. The sequence continues at coordinate 3,817,199 of CM018690.1, read as the reverse complement.
TCTATAATCGATACCTAACTTATTTTGGTGTTATGTCTATTTAAAATTAAGTTAAGTTTGTTTATCCTTAGTTTAAGCTTCTATTGGTGTCAACACGTGGGTACTTCGCGGCTCCTTAAACACAGAGCATGTAATTCTTTGGTTTTTGGATAAATTAGAATCCCTTTCTTGAGGTAGTTTGAAAATTTATCTTTGTATATCCTTTGTTAGTTTTTCATTTAAATCAATTATTTTTTACATTTGCTGATTCTCTGTAATAGAGTTGGAAACTTGGAATGGATGGGATTTTTAGATGTAAGGAATCACTATATCTTATAGTCCTAATTTATCTAATCCGCTTATCTTCAATAGATGCATAGACGCATTAGTGGTTTGCCCACAATAAGGTTATTGCAGAGCAAGAAGCCTGCAATCTACATGCTCTTAAAATAGAGGTATGCAAAAAAAAAGAACCAATACCAAATAAATATAAAAAAAATAAACTCCCTGTCAAAATTTAAGTGTTTATATGCAGTATTTGACCACCTTTGGTTAAAATAGAGGCATAAGTGACATGATTTATGTTTAACAATTATCATAGGCATGTTGGCTAGAACTTTTTTTGTTTTCTGTTGTTTTAAGACATTTGGTGTGAAATTTGGGATAATTTGTTGTTTGTTTGTGGCAATTATATATTTGCACTTCATGTTTTACAAGCAACTTCAGTGAGTTAGTAACTGACTTCCATATAACACTATAGAGGTTGCCATGTGTTTATACGCACACAATGTTATGTTAAATGCATGTTGCATGAAAAGTTTATCTCTAGCCAGATGTCAGTTTACATGTGCTGGTGGAAGTTGATAGAAGTTGGTAGAACTGTAGAAGTTTTTGTTACATGATTGCATAATTGGTGTAACTTTGGAATTTTAATAATATATTTGATATTTTATTTGATTAATAACACCTTGTATTTTCATATATTTGATTTAAAGTTTGGAAATTGGTTGCATGGTTGGATAATTAGTCGAATTTTGAATACGTTTTGCATGATTTCAAAATCCCTTACAACACTACTAATATAGGGACTATTAGAATCTCATAGGATGTTACTACCGCTTTGACAAATTGGAAAAGAGTTGTTGCTCTGGAGTCGCCTATAATCTCTTGTGGTATGTCTTATATTTACATGTTTTTAATTTTAATTATGCATTCATTAAGGTTACAGTTTGACATTTTTTGTTCATAGGGATTGGTGTTGCCATAAGTAATTGAGATTTATGGCTCAATTAATTATGGATGTTAAATAAAATTAAATGTGAAATGAGTTGAATTTGTTAAATATTAGTTTTAATAATTTCAAGGCATAATGAAAGATCATGATCTATAATTTTTAGAATTTTTTTTTTGTAAATGCAATAGAATCAAGTTACTTAGTAAAAAATATGTTTCAAGCTTTTGTAATATAGAAGAATCTGATTGTTTTAATTAGAAAGTAGTATTTGTAGATAAGAAAACCAAAACTTTAACTTAACCCGACATAATCCATTTTTAGATTTTTAAACACAAATCTTAATCCAAAGACCTGCAAATTTAATCAAAAATCAAATTTCTTTGTCAAATTGACTTTGACAAAGAAATAAAGTCAGCATATATGAATTTATTTCAAACTTAGCAAAAATAGTGATTAAATGTTTTTTATTATCTTAGAATATGATTTTTACTAGGTACCCTAACTCTACTATAGCCTTAGGGGAAAGAAATTAACTTAATAAATACTAGATTTTGTATTTTAGTTTTAAAACGTTTAAATGTAATAGAGAGCATGATTTTCTTTTAACAAGTAATAGTATATTAAACTTTACACTTGAATGTTAAACAATTAAAAGTATATTAAACTTTACACTTTAATCTTAAATATTATAACTTCAAATGAAACTGATTTTTGATAAGATGTGAGATTGTGCATGTGACAGTTGCATACGAGAATTACGTCATCAATGATGTGAGCACATTTGATCGTTCTAAAAATCCACGTTGATTTAATGATTGTAATTATTACAGAGCGATAGTATGCGAGAAATGATGAACGTGGGCGAAAACCGTGCGCAAAACGGAGTCCTGGATTGCCCGGAATTGAAAAACGAAGAAAAATTTCTAAGTGTTGAACGATTGGACTCATCGCGGTACGCGAAGGAGGGGTTAAGGGTCCTCCGCGGTACGCGATGCATGAAAAATATCTAAGATTCCCGAATTTCTTCGCGGTACGCGAAGCCCTCTTTGGCTTCTTGTCGCAGTACGCGACGGGTGAGGCGGTGGAATAAGTTGATCTTCTTTATCATAACGCATCCAGAAGTTTATTTTTAAAACTTCTCGAACACAGACGCTCAAACACACACACCAGACGAACTTTTCACCATCAAATCACCATTTTCAAGCTTTCTAATCGTGTGGATCGCACCAGAGAACGTGTTTGCAAGTTCTGATCGTTGTTTTAACCGCAGATATCCGTCAGATTAGGTAATGATCCGTTTTTAACCTTCTAGTTTGATTTTGATTGATTAGATCTTGATTTTGAACGTAATGACATAGTTAGGATTGTTGATTATTGCCTAGATGGTGGCTAGGATTGATTATAAACAAAGAACATGATGTTTTAACGGTTAAATCCTTGTTTTGATCCGTTGTAATGCCCGGTTTGCATGAAATCATACCCATGATTATAATAGTTTAAACCATTTGATTATGACAATGTAGGTGATTAGTTGGATTAATCTTTGAAATGCAAGGTTAAATCCAAGTGTTTCAAACTAATCACGATCATTAACATACTCATTGGAACGATTATCTGATGTTTATGATAACAGTCAGATTAGTATGTTAAACATGATTGTTAAACTTATTCTGATGCTACATTGTGATATTTCATGATATTTGGATAATCAATAACAAGGATTAATCATTCCTAAGCCATTAAATCATCTAGAAACTGTTTTATCATTATAATCAACAACATTAACTATTTGATTAATCCTAGATTATTCTGATTAATCAAGAGTGTCATCAACCTTGTATTAGGAATCTAATTTAATGTAGGTTCCTACATTATCATACATTGTATGATATCACATCAAAATAACTAATTAAACACTTAATATCGGTTTGATGACTTACAAGACAATGTCATTGACATTGGACGTTCAGAAAGACCTAATCAGTAAGTTAAAACATAAATAACTCATTAAACATAACTAAATGCAGAATCACCCCTTTGTTATCAGTTTGGGAGACATTCTGCTACCTCTATATTATCAGGTGAGTATCGTACAACCCCTTTTTCTTTTTACTCTTTTATAAACATCGGGGTAACGCTGTAAAACTTTTCAGAACTATATGATATGTATCACTGTTATCTGCGTGATTTCATGTGATTGTTTAGAACTTGTGGATTTCATGGGATTTTTGCCTGTAGAACAGAACTTTATCACAGAACTTGAAAGTCCTCATTTCTTGAACTGTATCTAGTGAACCCGTGTGGGGCCGAACAGAAAACAATGATAGTACTATTGGCTGACAACCCATTTGCCGGGAGCTTGCAACTCCCCTTGGTATAAATGTTTGTTATCTGTTTCCAGAACTTCTTAATGTAGTGATAAACATTAAGACAATGAGGTACCAAGATATTTACCGATGGGTAGTGTCTTTATAGAACAGAACAGTCCGAAAGGAACTAGATACGGGTCCCATGGTTATCTTGAACTGAACATTTTGAGAACTTATAATTACATATCATATCATATTGTGGAACTTGAACTTACGAATTCACCAGCTTTGTGCTGACGTTTTCAAATTAAATCTTTTTGCAGGTAGACAGTGACACTCGGTGAGGCAACACTTCAAACACTAGTAATTAAATAAGTCAGTTGTGTAATAAACTTAGTTTATGATACTGATTGTAATGACGAAACTCTGTAATGTATTTACTTTGAGTTAATCTGTGTGCTTGTGATATCGGATCAAGTAAGTCACGCCTCGTCTCTGAGATATCACCACTATGCTTCCGCGATCATCTCAGTGACATCATCAACAGGTGACGAGAGGCGGGGGTGTGAAAGTGCATGTTTGACTTAAAGTTTATTTTCAACTTGTATGACCTCCTAAGTCACTTTACTGGAGATTAGATATATTCTTTGTACATGCTAAATTTTTATTGTTAAATTCAATTATGTTGAGGATTATTAGTATGCAAACTATTATAAAATAATCTATTCGGGAACACAATTATAGTTTAAAGAAAGTTCCCTGGCAGGTCCCACAAGTGTTCTTAATTGCATTAGGGTATGTTGAAGCTCGGATGTTATCAAAATCATTGAGTCCGTATGATGAAACGTTAAATCCTAAAAATACACGTTTTTTTGTTAACAAAATCATTCAAATGTAACATCAGATGTTATTTATATAGAAATATTTAGGAACTTATAATTATTTGATGCAATTCTGGTTTTTAGACAATTTTGTTGTAACATGTACACATTGGTTTGTAAAATATATGTATCTATATTTTCGTTTAATTGTTTATGATATTTCAACGTGTGTTACCACACTGGTAATATTCTCTTATCAAAGAACTCATGATGCAAGGTCCATGTCGTGCTCATAATATGAACTGCTCATGCATGATTGATAAAAAGTACTATTAAGATTCCCAAAAAAATTTTGTGAAATCATCAACCGGTTATCCATTTTAAAGAGTAAGAGATTCTAGATTCTTTGTTGAAAAGTTTGGAGTTAAGTTAGATAATCGAAGCATTGTTTTGTACAACAAAACTCTTTTGTAAAGATATTAGACTCATATTAACAATGAGTGGGGTAACCAAGCTTTGTCTATTAAGTATTTGTTTAAATACATCAATAAAGGTCCTAAATAGAGCCACCATTTCTGTTAGCAAAAATCAAAATTAACAAATTCACGATGAATCAATTGATGAAATCAAGGAATAAAACAAAATCATGATCAACAAATTCAAAAGTAGATTACTTCTTGAAAGATCCGGTTTTCACTCATTGACAGATGTTGCATTGTCCAGGGTTAAAAACAACTGAAATTATTGATTCTTGATAAAGATGGAGAACTTACAAACAAATCGTCAAATGTTGTGTACAAGGAAGTTTTACAAATTTGTAAATTTTAATTGTCTTTTCTATAATTCTTAAATATTCTATTCATTTGCATATTTTAATTTTCTAATGTTTGAATTGCAATTTTTTTATGCAACATCGCGTAGTACACGGGTCAATAGGCTAGTAATTAATAAATTAATGAGTGATGCTATAAGATATAAAAAGAAAATTATACCCTTAGTTTAATAGGAATATTAAAATGAAAATATGATGTGACAAAATGTGGACCAAGTATTAAGATTCTAGAGTTTCTTTAACTCATGCGGGTTTCTAATATATATATATATATATATAGTGTGGTTCCTTTGTTAACCCATTTTATTGGGTTAACCGAATAACTACACCTTATTACTTTGTGGGCCACATTAAAGTAAATCTAAAGGTGTTGGTTTTTTCTTCTTTTTTTTATTAATGTAAGTGGACTTTACATTAATTACATTAATTAAAAAAGAAAAAAAAACATACACCTTTAAATTTACTTAAATGTGGGCTTCAAAGTAATAAGATATAATTTTTCGGTTAACACAATAGGAAATGATATATTTTTTATCATCTCCATATATATATATATATATATATATATATATATATATATATATATATATATAGGGGAGGGTTCCACAGAAAACCCTCTATTTGAAGAAAACTAAGAAAACCATTAATCTACCGTTCATTAATGTGATCAATGGTTGAGATCATTTAGGGTAAGATTGTCAATAAATATTAATTAAATAATTTAATTATAATTATATAAGGGCATAATAGTCAAAACAAATTTTTTCTCTCTCCCATATTTAATAAATCCCTAAAATCATGCTTCTCTTTCCTCTCTTTGCTTTCTTTATTTATGTAAATAAATTTAAATTAAAAAATTTAGATTTTTTGCTTTAAAAATTAAATTCAAAGAATCTGGATCATTTCATTAAAAAAATCTGAATTTATTCAACCAAATCTACATTTTATGATTACATACATTTAATCATATATTTGGTTACATTTACATACTTGATTACATATATGTAATCATCTACCTAATTACACTTATATATGATTACATATATGTAATCAATTCAAAATAAAAGTGAATTTCGTATATTTAATAGTCTATTTTATTATACCAGATTTTATGATTACATATGTGTAATCATATACATTGTTGCATTTACATATCTGATTACATATATGAAATCATATACATGGTTTCATATATACATGATTACATATATGTAATCATACAAAATGGATTAATTCGATCAAGTTACATACATACAAAAATGCTTACATATATAAAATCATACAAAATAGATTAATTCGATCAATTTACACACATATAATCTGATTACATATACATAATCAACCAAAATAAAACAAATATAAGCACATATGAAAACATATATCATCTGATTACATATTTGTAATCAACAAAAGACGGATAACATTTTCATCCAAATTCTCAAACAAATCCAGGACAAATCAGCCATTAGAAGGTGCATAATATCAAGAATTTTACAAAAAACTGATCCATAGACTAATATCGGAAAATTAACAAAATGCTATAGATCTCAGAGACGCATTATTCCTCGAAGCAGAAGCGGAACAAAATTAAATACAGAATAAATAAAACTTTGACAAAAACAAACCATCTCATTACGAACTCGGTCGCCAGAAGCCTCCGTATTCTCTCACTTCACGAAAACCACAAAAATGAGATATAAGAACAAAAGCAGGTACTCAATTCAGCCGTGAATCACGATCTGATAATGTATCACTACAACAAAAACAAGATATAGTTTCTGGTGGTCGGAGTCGGTTGGAACTAACCCAAAAGTAGACCATGGAGGCGTTCGAAACTGATGCGGATGAGATTGCTCGGAACACGAAAACCTAAACCCATTTCGTAATCAGTTCTTCTGCGACATCTTGTTGAGGAAACGTAAACTCTAAATCTGAACCTGATCTGCCTTGGAATGAAGAATGGAGATGGAGACCTGCTTGCATTTTATTGAATCGGTGACGTCGCGAGGATTTGATATTGAAACGAATATGTGTGTGATTTATGGATGAAGAATGGAGATTGGAGACGAAGATCTCTGATTGCATTTTCTAGAGTTTTAAAAAGTTTTTTGAAATTCAACTTTTGAGGAGATAAACGTGGGATTTAAAAAGAAATAATATACTTACCAATATTAGATTTAGTATACAATTACCTTAACACCCTTTTGAATAAATAAAAAAATAAAAAGTTCAAATTTTGTGATTGGTCAATTAGAGTTTTTTTGGTTTTCTTAGAAAGTGATGGTTTTCTTATGAACCTTCCTCTATATATATATATATATATGCTTCCAACATTAATTACTTGTTGCAACAATTTGAGATCCAAAATTTTAAACTTGAACAATTAACACTTTAAAGGTAAGTAGGTAGGGAGATCGAAAATATAAAACTAGGTTAATTAAAGGGATTTTTTAAATAAAAAGAAGAAGAGGACGACACCAGCCAAACCCATAATCGCAGACTGAATAAAAGGGAGTACATTTGAGTTGTGTAATGGGGCAGGAGTCTGTGTCCATTCAATCGAATTTGAATTTGAATTTGAATTTGCATTTGCATTTGCAAACAAGATGCCATAAACAACCACAAGATCCATTCTCATCATCTCTTTTGTTGTTGTTGTATGGTATGCTTTAATTTTGCTGTTCAATGAGTTTTCATTTAATTTGCGTTTATACATGCACAAACATTTAGGGTCGTAAAATATATATAGCATGAAAATGTGTACGTACGTAGTTAGAAACAATGATATGTTTAACCATAAATAGCTAGCTACATCTAGATGGATGATATCAAGAGATGCAAGTTGGCAATGGAACCATTATTCTTCCATAATGCTGGCCAAGGCCGGTCGCAAATTAAAACAAGAAGCAACAATGTACAATGCCCCCAAGTCAAATTTTAGGAGTTAATATTTTAAATTTAAATATATAACTTTTTGTAAAATAAATATTCAAATGTGCATATTCTAGATTACTAATTACGATCCCGTGTATTATACAAGTTAAATAATTAAAAAATATATAATAAATAGTCATCAATCAAAATTTAGACAATATATTTTTAATAAAATTGTATGATTAAAATGTATTATAATTTAATTTTTAAAATATAAAATAATAATATTATTTTTTTAAACATTATTTTTTTCAATGTTTATTTGTTTACGATCCCGTGTATTATACAAGTTAAATAATTAAAAAATATATAATAAATAGTCATCAATCAAAATTTAGACAATATAAAATAATTTTTAATATAATTGTATGATTAAAATGTATTATAATTTAATTTTTAAAATATAAAATAATAATATTATTTTTTTAAACATTATTTTTTTCAATGTTTATTTGTTTGAACATTTAGTGTTTAAAAAATGCTCTTGAGAGTTTTATATTTTATAATATTTTTTTTTTGAAAAGCGTTTTCTTAATATATTTTTCATGCATTAAAAAAACTTTTTTTGATGTAAAACATTATAAATGGTATGGTTAATATTTAACTATTATCTAAGATGTATTTAGTATGAGAGAGAAATAAAAATCAAAGTTCATCTAGATGATTTTGAATCATGTCATATGTGTGATTTTTTTTATAATCATTATACTTAATAAATTAAAATAATTAGGGACACTTGTCACAAATCTAAAGCATTCTCACACAATTTTTTCCGTATTTCTAGCTCTCCTAATACATACATAACTTTATTAAACACTAATTATATAATTATATTTTTTTTACCTTTTTCAATTAAAAAAAGTTCTTAATATTCAAAAAATATATTACATAACAGAATTACATACTAATTATATTATATATACATTTTATAATAAAAAAGGATTTCTTAATATAATAAAAAAATGTTTTAATATTAAAAAGCACACTTTTAAAATATCAAATTATTATAAAATATGAAAATTTTCCAATACTTTATAACTCATAATATCTTTTTATAATTTATAAGTCATTATTCTTAACTATTTATTTTTTTTATTTATCAACTTGTGTAATAATATATAGCATCCTATTATTTTGTATGATATTTTTTAAAAACAATTTTTTTAAAATAAAATGTTTAAAAACCAAACTTTGAAAAATGAATTTTTTTAAATACAATATCTTTATTTTATTTTTTATGTAATGCTGATCTCTTCCTATTTTATCTTTCCTTCATATATATAGGGGAGATATATTCTAAAAGGTTAAAAATTCTAAAAATCCTAAAAATAATATGTAAATCATTCACAGCCAGCTCTTACAAATTTCAATTTAAATCGTTCAAGTTGCGTTCAACCATCTTGTCGAACCCAATCTAACCCCTACCTCCCATCCCTCCCCCCCCCCCCCAAAAGCCTAACCCCCCCACCACCACTCATTCCTAAAAAGCCCACCCTCATTCCCCACCCCCACCCCCAAAAACCTAACCTAACCTCCCCTTCGCCCCCCCCCCCCCCCCAAAAAAAAAAAGAAAAAAGAAAAAAAAAAACTAAACCCTAAAATTATACCTCAAAAGCTAATCCCTAATGCTAAAACATTGAACTATAAAAGCTAAGAACGTAGAGTTTGACGAGATGGTTCTAACGTTGCTGGAATGGGCTAAAAGTTCGTATGAACTTAATTATATAATTGGTGTGACATAAAATTGCTATAATTAGTCTTGATTGTTTGAATAAGCATATTCTACTTAAGATTGTTTAAAGAGCTTCATACCAACTACAACAGAACTTTATCCAAGGATAAAATATAACTAGGCTTTATTATTACTGCTTTTTATCTAAGTTGAAAGAATTTTTATATATTTCACCAACCTTCTCAACTTTTTCTTTAAAACACTGTCATTTTTAATTAGCCAATCTGTGACATTTCATTCTTTATTGCAAGGTAATTTCCTAAATTCATGAATTAATATTTTAATTAATCAAATCATGATTGAATATGTATATATATATGTGAATCTGTGTATATATGTAAGAAATTTCAAGATGAAACAAATCACAAATGACGTTGCGTAGAATTGTCGAATTACGCAAAAATTGCTATAATAATGACCAAAAACCAAATTCAAGGATCCAAAACTAAATTAATATAAATTATATGATGAATTAAAGTGAAATAAGCGATAACATAACGAAATCAAAGAATCCCTAAGTTCGATAAGTCAAATTGCGAAAATCTGCGAAAAGGCAATTCGGCATGCGTAATTGGCAAATTCATGACAACTTGAACTTACTAATCACATTATAATCAAAATGGGATGTAATTGGAAGCATGACAATGATAATTGATCATTATTAGCAATTCCTGAAATTATACGCGAAAAGCCGAACAAACAATTGCGAAAACGGCAAAATCAAGCAAACCCTTGATTTAATTTCATCCCTATCCTATTGTGGCATGTCTATCCTATCCTATCTGATTAAAATCAGATAATTATGAAGAAAATAATATGCCTAAACTTGGAAAACAAGTTGCACCCATATAAAACCAAAAATCTTGACTTAGTCAAGGTTTTCTACCACTTTCTTCCTTCCTCATCCTCTCAAACACGACCAAGAACTCCTACACAACTTCTGGAAACTTAAACACCCTTCAAACATCAGTTCTAATCAATTCCAAGTGATATCCAAGCCCAAGATCAAGTGGAACCAAGAATCAAGCTCCAAAAGTTGGATTTTTGGTGATTTTCAAGCCAATCCTTGGCCAAGTAAGTTTTAAACTAAATCCTTGGTTATAATAGCTTCATATGACTTAAACAAACATGTTTGGATGATTGGTGAAGTTTGAAAATCATTAGAATTCAAAAACCCAGTGAAAAGGGTGTTTTGTTCAAAACCCGATTTTTCGAAGTTGTCAAAATTGAGATTTTTCTTCACAAAACTCTATATATATGTTAAAAACTATGATATGGAGATTTTGGGCCAGCAAAAGTGCAAAAGAATCTAGTTTGGCTCACTAAAAACGTTGGATGGCACGTAGCTGGCCGCAGCGGCCCGGGCATGGCTCGGCGCGGCCCATGCGCGGCCCCAACAAGACACGGGACGCGACCCCAAGACCTGGCCATCCTCGAGCCACACTGGCCAAGGCCCCTGGCCAGGCCACTGAGCCGCCACCTCAGGCCACCGAGCCACCGCCGCCAACCACCAGTCGTCCCCGAGCCGCCGCCGCCGGCCATTGGCGGACTCCGGTCAAATTCCGGCGCTGGTTGCCGCCGGCGGAATATTCCGGCTAAAAGGAATATTCCGGCAGAAACCCTAATTTTGTCCGTTTTGCGTTCTGAACTGCGTTTCGCGCTCCGGTTCGCAATCCGATGATTCGTTTTCGCTAAAAAGGACATATTTTGAATCGATTTCGCGTTTCGGAGTCGATTTCGTGAACCGTTTTGCAATTCGGGTACTTGATTTTTATCTGATTTCTGATTAACACTCCGGTTTCAATACAAGACTTAATTTAATCATTGAAATTCAATACGAAAACATATTCTCAATCGATTTCGCATTCCGTAGTTGATTTCGCAAACCATTTTGCAATGCGATGACCCGATTTTTATCTGTTTTCTTATTAACACTCCGGTTTCAATACAGGACTTAATTTAATCATTGAAATTCAATACGAAAATATATTCTCAATCGATTTCGCATTCCGAACTCGATTTCGCAATCAATTTCGTAATCCGAAAAACATATTTTTTATCTGAAAGTCAATTAGGATTCTGGTTTTAACAACGGGATGTAATTATCATTAATTTACAATCAAATGAGATAAGAACTCAATTACTAAACAGAATCAGTGATTTTAACATTACAAATTAACTGATAACCTTATTACATTGATTCTGAATAAATACGTGATTCAGAATCAGCTTGATGAATCGAATTACATTATTCTTGATATTTAATATCAAGAAATGTTCTGATAATCCAAATTGGATACAAAGAACTTATATAACCTTAATGATATGCAAAATTCAATTGAAGCTGTGTGTAACTTTGCAACAACACCGGTGAGTTTCATAGACCCCCTTTTAAATGTTTTGATTTCTAAAACTCGGGGATTGGTATTACATTAACATTATGGTTACATATTTCAATCACAATGATATGCTTGCATGTTACTTATGCATTTCAACTCTTGTCTGATGATTACATGAAAATTGTGCCATGCTATCATAAAAGTCCTCACATAACAACTGTAACCAATAAACTCATGGATGAGCCGGATGATAACAATGATAGTACTATCGGGTTGACAACCCCATTCACGGGTAGATAGCGTCTACCCTTGTGTGAATGCCTGTTACCATTTATTACATTACAAGATAACAGCTTAATGCAACGATAGGCATTAAGAGTGAGGCTAAGGTCTTACCTTCGGGTATTACCGCTAATTACATTACAGTCACATAGGCTTTGGTTTTAGGTTTTCATGGTGAATCATATTCATAAGGTGGTGTATGCCTGCATATTCAATATGTCATGACATTTCATATCACATTATCATATCTATAAACTCACCAGCATCCTTGCTGATCTTTTATATTACAAAACCTTTTTTAGGAAGGAGGTAACAAGTGCGAGCGTGAGGATGCACGAACACAAGACACGTTTAGTAACTTATAACTGGTTAAGGTTGTTTAAGGATGTTGAAACTTAATGTGTAATATTCTAGTTATGATGTAATATATAATGT